>JAEIIU010045840.1:0-31305 GCA_018874675.1 Drosophila baimaii | reverse complement strand
CAATTAATTTATGCACAACATATTTTCAACTTTCACTCGTATAAAAAAAGAAGAAATTAATCCGGACTCACTCGGGTTGAGGGAGTAGGCCAGCTTCTTGGCGAACTGGGACAGGCGGACGGAGAGCACAATTACGGGGAATCCAACCAGCTGGACGGGCAGCTCGAAGAGGGGATCCGCGCTCTGGGCCAAGCCCTCCTCCACGTACTCCAGCAGCAAGAGGAGCAGCACGCAGAGCGTCGGCACCAGCGTCACCGTGCAGATGTACCGGAGATTCATGGCCGCCAGAGGGGTTAGGCAACAAACGTAATACTTTTATGTATATATTTATGTATCCACGGACGGAGGAAACGGCTCGGGCGAGTGGCGACTTGGTGCGCTTAAAGTCTTGGACCGACTAAAGCGACCTGCAGCCGCTTAAAGCCGCCAAAGTGCCGCATAAAAAGTAAACCAAACGTAAACTTAAATGTAAACAAAGAGAGAGAGAAGGAGAAGGAGAGCCGAGTCGAACTTCAAGTGTAGGCCCCCAAGAAAGCACTTGTTGTGTAAAGCCTACACTCCCCAATGAGTGTGTGTTTTGGGTTCAGGGAGGTAGGAAGAAAACTGTTTGGGGGGATCCTGAAAGTTACATTCACTAAAAATAATATTTTAAAGGTTTCACATCAGCTTACACCATATATTGTAAATAATTTTGCTTCTAAATTCCTAAAATTTATAGTTAGGAAGAAAAAAGGATATGTTTTGAAAAAATTATGCAATAATTCCTATTTGCAATTATTTTGATGTATGTACATATGTATGTACATATATGTATGTTGATTTATTAAGCCAATAGCAGTATAATCTTAATACCGTTGAATGTACATAGCTCTTTCTGGACCCGAAATCTTTGTTTGTTGGCTGATACTTAAAAAAAAAATAGTAGCACAACATTTTAAAAGGGGTTACCTCAAATAAAAACATTAAAATTTTTAAATTATATTGTGATAATATAATAATTTAAAACATATACATAGTTCTTTAAGCACCTCTACAAAATATATATTGGGAATTAAACCTTCTTTTAATATTAAAATATTTAAATATTACGGACAAATTTAAGTGGATTTCAAAACGAAATAATTTTCATAGCAAGTTGTTACAGCAATGCAGGGGTATTTATGGTACCCCCTTTCCGACGCCTCTGGCTGGTTTTTGGATTTTTTGGCGGACCAAGTTTGTTTTGCATTTTGACCAAGTTTTTGTGCGGAAGCCAAAGACAAGACCAGTAAGTGAAAGTGAGGCCCACTAAGCGCAGGGCGCAGCAGTCTAGGCTCTCCCAAGTCCGAAGCGCCTCTCTATTTACATATGTATGTATACAGTATGGGTCAACAAACTACAAACTTCAAACGAAAACTAGAAAATTAAGAAATGCATAATAATACAATACAAATATTGATATTATACATCAAATTGAAAACAAAGATATAGTTTATATTTATATATATTTATATATTATATTTATATATTATTTATATGTTATATTTATGATTTGTGAGATGGTACCAAAACACACTGTGGGCCTCTTAATGTAAATATATATTTTCAGTTGACTTAAGCCCTTACTCGTGCTATTATTTTGACCACAGCTGTATTATCTCTCACTCCGTGTGCCCTTGCTCTCTCTTATCAAATGCAACAAGTTTTTATTTGCATAAAGCTCTCACTTGTGCTATTATGTTGACCGCATACGTACGTGCATACATATGTCTGGTTTCATCTCTCTTTTTGTGTGCCGTTGCTCTCTTCGTCTGTGCAATTATGGAGAGTTATGAAATCTTTGAAGCCAAAAAATGGCCGAGCATCGGCTGGGGGTTTCCTACCTTGCTCTTTATTTTCGGATTGCATATCAATTACTTCATTTCCGTTAGGTGAGTCTGTCTGGTGTTCGAAGTGCGAGATTTCCTATATGGGCGAGCTGCTTGGTTAATTTCAAGCAATTGGTTTTGGCCGGATCTTAGTGAGAGCGTTGTGGGTCAAAGGGGTTAAGTTGTGAGATTAGCAACAGATGGAATCCCAAATGGAACGGATTTTAGGAGATCGAAACTAACATAGTAATATAATAATAGAAATATATTGCTTATTTATAAACCAATAGAGGAGCATCGTTCATATCCTTCCCTACAAACTGCCCAAAATTATAATAATAATACAGAATATGATAATCAGAAATTCCTAAGCCCGTTCAGGTATAAACTAACGCTCAAAATCCACTGTATCACAGTATGTGTATTATTTAATTAACACCTTTAATATTACCCCATGTTTATGTTTATTATTTGCTAAACCATTTATCCGAGAGATGGAGCACGTGTCGTTGACCAGGTGAACGAGCTGAGCATCGAATCAGCGGAGCGCAGTGAGGGCAAGGAAATGAAAGCAGTATCGAGGAAATCCACTTCAAGTAACTGTGCAGATGCAATTGAGGTTCCAATAAAAAGAATAATTTACCGTCAGCGATTGTGTCCGCCAAAGAGTGGTTCAATCAGTCAGTTGGCCAAGTTGCCGGGACCCGTTTGAAACCACCTCGGCCCGCTCTCACGTAGGCACCACCACGGCGGTTGCTGAGTTATGCAATCCACCACAGTGGAGACTCTCTCGAAAGCCACTAGTGCTAAGCAACTGCCGCCGTGGAAAATTCGTCTTTTCCTAGCTGCCGAGCTAAGTTCCAAAAGTTCGCGTTACATTTTCATGTTCGGCAGGAAAGTAGGTTGGGGAAATGCAACTTTTACAGACGAAAATGTTCGTGTTTTTCCAGCTAGAGCAGACACTCAGACTGGTTGAATAATTAATAATAATAACGCTTGGAGATGGTATCATAAATATATTTATCAGTATTCCTAAGGAAAAGCTGAGATTATTATGTTTATTATAATTAATCTTCAGATCACATATGAAATATTGAAATTAGGAACTAGTTAACTCTCTCTGCGATTAAATATATACAAAAATAATTATATTCCAAAAACGTTTATGCTATTATTTTCCCCCAATAAAAGGCAGACATTTTCCGCAACACTTATGAAACCCATTTATAACAACTATTACACACCAATTAATCACAATCCCAGTGTATGCCAAATTCGGTGACATGCAGCTGTCGCCAAAATTAGCTTTCATTTTTGGAGCCAACAAGTATGCGGAAATTATTAAAGGAGAAGAAACCAACCAGAAGTCTAAGACAATGCGATTGCACCTGCACTTTAGCTACCCCCCTCACCTTACCCCGCATAATTGCATAAGCCAACACAGCACACAACTTGTCAAACGTCAGGCCAAAAGCAGAAATTGAGCCAAACTCGAAATTTGGGCCAGGCCAAAACAATGAAAGTTGCGCACAAAACACGCAACTAGCCGTAACAGAAACAAAAAAGGCAGCCAACAGTTGGGCGAATCTGACCCAATTTTAGTTTAATATTACAAATTTGTTGACTTTTATTATTGTATTTTTTTTTCTATACGCTTCGCAGTGCAATTGTTGGCCAAATTTTATGGTTGCCAAATTGAACGTGTTTTTAAGCGACAAGTGTAAGTGGAATATCAATTGAAATTCGCTTTTTAAAACTTGCTGCGGTGATTGGTGATTTATTTCATTGACTGCCTCGTGTCACTGACTGATTTATGCATAGTCGAAAAATCTAAAAATAATTTGTTTTTGTTTTATAATGCAGCCATCAATATGTTTGTCATAATCCATACATTTCACTCGGAACGCCCATTGTTTTTTTGCAGGCCAATGTGTCTGGAATATTTGATGGATCAGAGAAGGAATTGTAAACAAAGCTAAAAGTATTCTAATTTTTTGTTTTGTCCCCTTGTCATTGAGGCAATTGAATTTGCATATAAAGTGTACACTAAAAGTTGAGGGGTTTGTTTTTTATTCGCCTTCAAGGTGGGAGGTATGCAGGTTTATTTTAACTAAGCCCCAAAAGTATGCAGGAAATATGTGCTTGGTTTGTTTTAAACAAGTTTAAATGAGGTTTTCAATACATGTAGTTTAAATAACTTAGAGATACATACATATGTATAAATGCAGT
This sequence comes from Drosophila baimaii, assembly GCA_018874675.1. Taxonomy (NCBI): domain Eukaryota; kingdom Metazoa; phylum Arthropoda; class Insecta; order Diptera; family Drosophilidae; genus Drosophila; species Drosophila baimaii. The sequence continues at coordinate 27,229 of JAEIIU010045840.1, read as the reverse complement.
TCTATTGCATCTTTTAATAATGTCTTAGAAGAGTCGATAATATACTTTTAATTAACCTTGATTTATTTTATGCAGTGTCTAAAATATTTACAATATTTTCTTACTGTTTGTTTGCACTATTTATTAGTTTTAACTGCGCATATATTTACATATATGCAGAACCATTTGAGAACTATAAGTCCACACACATTTAAAGCTTATAAAAGGTACAATATTTCTAGTAATTTTAAAAAGACCTAAGACTTAAAGTCCTCATAAATGCCACTATAATATTAGTACATCGTCTTTGACGATAGATTTATAACTATTTGTATTATTTTGCTATAGTAATACAGCAATATAGTAAGATAAATAAAAGAAATGAATTTTTTAATGTTAAGGTTTAATGTATTTTTTTTGGAATGGTTAAACCCTTTGAATTTATATTATTTATTGATTTTTATTTACATTTTCATATTTATAAGAAAGCTTTTAAGTAATGCACTTAAATCAAGTTTGGAAGCTATGTATAGTTGATTTTCCTGACCATAGAATACCCGTCTCTAAAAGCTTTGCATACTTTTTGGCGAGAATATGGTTCTAGGGATCTATGATCAATAGATCTATAATTAAAGATCTATGATTATAGATTTATGATTATAGAGCTACGATTATAGATCTACGATTATATATCTATGATTATAAATCTATGATTATATATCTATAATTTATAATTCCCCACATCCAGCTAGGCAATCGAATAGAGGTTAATACTAAATAAAAACAACTGCAGATAAAAGGTTTCCGTTAGTATGTATTATTTGCAATAAACACTTACTGTACAACTAATTATAATACACACTTTTATTTCCATTGTGTGATTATATTTTTAAAGTTTTAGACTCTAGAAACATTTCCCACTAACCCCAACACGCCAATTAATTTGAATCCATTAAACTTCACCCCGTCGTCAAGCGAAAAAATCTCCAATGATTGTCGCCTTTGATAGCCGACCTTCCAGTGCATACAGCAATTCCTAAAAATATAAATCCATTGCCAGCAACTTGAACGCTTCCTAGCAATTACTTACAACTCAAACGACATTCACTTGGGAGACTGAAAAAGTGTGTGTTTGTTTTTTTTTTTTTTTTTTTTNNNCAAAGCCCGAAGGTGATGCAGCAACAATTAAGATGGATTAAGCCAGATCATTAGGGCGAATGAATGCACAAAATAGTGTAATTTATTAACAATTACAGGAGCATCGAACTTACGTCTAAGGCATAAGGCTAAATCGGGTCGTGACTAGTGACACGTACATATAAGTATGTAATTAAGATCTACCTAGGACTCGCAGCTAGTAGATACAAGTGCTTACAGTTCTACAGTCACTTCAGTCGTGTCGGGACTAAGGTCTAAGTCTAAGCCTAAGGTCATGTACAAGGTAAAGGAGAGGGGGATCGAACGGTGAAAACATATGGTACAAAAGTCGAGGTGCGTATGCCTAATACTTAATACTTATTGCTCAAGTGTGCGGATGATGCCCTAGACCCTCACTTTGTAGCTGAGCTTCATCAGCTTCTTGGAGCTGATCGGGCAGTTGGGCCACAGATTGGCGCATCCCATGGGTCCGCTGAGATTGTCACCCGTGTGACGCAGTAGCTCGCCCATGTGGGCCGCAAAGTACCACTTGCTCGGCGGCATGTTCATCATCCAGGGCATCGTCGGAGATCTGCAAATACAACCAACGAGGAGAGACATTAGACGGAAGTTTCTCCACAGTCGAGCAACTGAACAAATGTTAAATATTATAATAACTCATTATCATTTCACGCTTCGCCGGCGGTGCCTCTAGTCGGAGTTTGTTCAAGTTTCGCTTTCAGCTGGTAGTCTCTGGCCAGAATGCCCCACCAGCCAGCCATTCACCTTGCTGTTGACTTAGTATAGATTCTAAAAGCCGAGCTTTTACATTAGCTTCGCGCTCACCTTCGTCTCAAGTGCGAGGTTACAGCTGAAGTTGAGGTAGGTTACGATGGCGGGGTTGAGCTGTATCTCAAGTATTTGTCACATCAGGCTAACTCTAAATTGAACACTTTTGTTCTTACTAACTATGTATATCTATGTACTATATATGCAGCATGAGCTGCACTTTGGCTTTAAAGTAGTTTCCCCGATATGTATAATTTATTCCGCTGGCAAATGATTTTAATAGAATATTAAGCGAGCCCTTTGAAACCGGTTCTTGGCTAGACTTTCGTAACTGTTGATCATGCAAATGTTTTGTAGATCAGCTTGGGAACTGGTTCTACTTTGTTGCAGTTTATGGTTTCAAAAATAATTAAGTTTTCTAGGTAATTCTAACTTATGAAAGATTACAGGTTTACGTTATACTTTATTACTCATTTGCAAATCAATTTTGTTAGGTAATAAGTTACTTTAAGTAAGGCTTAAATGTTTTTGAAACTATTTTTAAAGATGTATCAAATTTCTTGTTTAGTTTTTTTGCATGATTATAAAAGATACCAAGTTCTTTGTTTACTTTAATAATATGTCATAGTATTCATTTGTTTATTATCTATAGGTTATATTTATATTTAAGCTTACATATGTTTTTTTTTTTTTACCAATTTTAAAAGATATACAAAATCCTATTTGCTTTTTCTGTATTATTATTACTTTGTTTGTTTACTTTAATAATAATAATAACATTATTTGCTTTGATATTTCCAGATCTTTTGTAAGCTAATGAACACGTTTAACCTGCTACCTTTTAAAGTCTTTCTAACTAGCCAAAGTTTTATGTCAAATAATATATTATAAATGGATTGTCTTTATCACAGATCAACATTTATTGGTGGATGTGCAAGTCACTGCCAACCGGTTTTTGAAAACATATTTGTTTAAAACCTCCATAAATTCTTGTATTTGCAGTGTATGCTGACATTTATATTCAATTTGTTATGTTGACTCATTAATTTGGTAGTCTTTAAACAATTTTTAGTTTAAATAAACTTCAATACTCAGAGAATATTAAATTATTGTGCTCTTTAAAATTTCTAATATTTAAATATTCGTATAAAAAATAAGAGCTAATTCATTTTCTCATAGTTCCTTGACTGATTTATTTATTTAGTTGGAAGTTTCTTATTTCTAACATTTAATGGTTCTAAAAATTATATTTCATTGATGTATTACATAGATTAAATGTGATTTATATTAAATTAAGTTGAAGATGAACTTTAACATAAATAAACATAAATACTAAAAGAAATATTACATTATTGTGTTCTTTAACATTTCTAATATTTAAATATTTGTATAATAAATAAGATCTAATTCAATTTCTCATAGTTCTTTGGCTGATTTATTTATTTAGTTTATTTTCTTCCCTTTTATTGACTTCCTTTTCCTCTATCCATTTCTCCCAGTGCCCTTGTTACTCACCTAATCAGTCTAAGCAGCTCCCGCTCCTTTTCGCTGAGCTGATACTCCGGCTTGGAGGCCAGTTCGCAGAGCATTTTGGGCAGGCACGACTCCTTGATGGTATCCGTCAGCTGGGACTTGGTCTTCAGACTCGCTCCCGTCACCACCGCCATGCCGGGCTTCAGAGCCTCGGCTGCGGCTGAGAACTCATTGAAGTCGTGCTCTAAAAAATAAAACAAAAGATATAGGAATTCGGGCATCAATCACGGGGGTCCGGGCCTGGCCCGCCTTCAGATTTTGACATTTATTTTTGGCTTTACTCGGCTGGCGCTCATTTGCATAGCTAAATGCTTTCAAATTAAGATTTCGGGAACTGCGCAAAACGTTAGAAAAAAATAAAATAAATCGGGGGAGAGATCGGTGATCGGAGGCGGTAAGAATCCCACCTCAAGGTTGACCATTTCTAAAGCTAAAATAAAACAAAACAATGACTAATAGGCGAGTATCAACAAGAAACAACTAATTTGGTGAACAATTGAGCAAATATCCAGAAAAACAAATATATGTATAAATGGGGAATGTTAAAAACAAAAGATAAAAAGCCACAAAAAAAACAAATTTATGTTGATTTTTCCGAGTGCATAGGCGGTGAGTAAATCAAATATTTGTTCGGCCATTCGCTCGATCAGCTGTTGCGAATATTTTCAACATTTATTGTATTTATGTTGTTTTTGTTTTTTGTTTTAACGACTCCCATGCCCCCACGACAAGGCCAAGTCGATGCGTTGAACTTTACTTGGAATATTTTGTGTTCAGTCATCCAACGCTTAGTTTTTTATTAATTATAGTGCCCAGTTTGGAATATTCATTATGTTTTAGCCAACTTAGGCAACTGGCTTACTCGGACTTTGAGCCTCGAATGCGGAACCGTTGCAGAAACCCTATCGCGGTGTGAAAATCCAACTTCAAGCCTTTTTCCGTTACCTGATAACAACACGTTTGCAATTAATGACGCGAATCTGGATTTTTTTTGTGTTTTGAACTCATTATAGATCCAGTTTGCTTGTTTAGAAATGCAGTCGGGCATGACTCAGTGGGATTTGGTTTATTTGGAATTTTAGTTTAATATTTGAAATTGTATTTTTTATTAACTTGATTATATACAAGAAATTCCTAATAAATATATTTTTGTATTTTTTATTAACTTGTTTGTATTTAGAAGTATTTGAAAAGAAATTCCTTATAAATATATTATATTTGTGGCACAAAAATTAAGATTGCCATCATCCGTTAATTAGAAAACCAATTTATTCTAATCAGGTTTCAGTTTTTTGCGTCATTAGTTCTTTCCATGAAATGGCTATTCATTTTAGAAGCTCAATCAAGCAATTTGTTAAATAATTATAGAAAAAATCTATAAATAAACAAGCTTTGTTTAAGATTTAAATTGCTTTAAGTTAAACTAATTTTCAGCTTCATTTAAGGGGTTACACCACTAAAGACGTTAATTTGTAGAGTTTTTTCGCTATTTATTTTTTAATAACTGAAATTGAAATAAATTAATTAATTTGCGAAATGATACCAAGCGTATATTGAATAAGAAAAAAACCTTTTTGGTACAAAAAATAGTCAAGGGCTTTAAACATTTCTATATACTACATAAATAATTTTTAGAGAAACAAGAAATCGATTAAAAAATGTAAAGAGTGGTGTAACCCTTTAAAACAGTACAAAATCGATTTTTAAAAATTTCTACAGCGGTGTAACCTCTTAACACAATTTCAATAAAAATAGATTTAAGGAATAGTATCATTTTAATGGTTGTACATTTTTAATGAATCAAATTTCTTAACCTTATAGATTTTACAGTTTCAGAAAGGTTTACTTTGCCCTTATGCCAACTATATTTAATTACATTTGTAAAATAGCCGGGAAATACTTTACAATTCTGTTGAATTCCTTTAAAATAGCTTAATCCCATGAACTTGAATTTTTTGCAGACTGCTTGAAAATGCAATTTCTTGCTGCAGCGGCAGAGTCAATTAAGCTGACTTCAAGTCAAGTCAATCAATTCGTTTTCCGAGTTCATGTAATCGAATGGAAATAAATACAAATTGAATTGCAAACTCCGCGTCCGCACTTGTTTATCACACACTCACTGCCTTCATCAGCTAAAGGTTAACTTTACATACACATATATATTTACATATATCTTTTTTTTATATCTTCTTTCTTAACCTAGAGAGTGGAAAAAAAACAGAAACCCAAATTGTCAATTCAGATAATTTCCACCCGGCAAGTCTGGGGGAAGGGCACGTGCTGTAAACGCTCTCAACGTGAATATTCAAATATTTGTATTTGCTTTTGTTAACCAAAAACTTTACTCTCGATTTCCGTTTGAACTCGTTTCTAGCCATAGACAACTTCTTCGGATGGGACCGAACGATTACGTCTGGAAGCGGAACCGGTTGTGGTCGGTTGGTTGGTTGGTTGAATATTTCCCAAAAAAAAATCCAATCATCTGGTGTCTTGGCTTAGTTCTCGATAAATGAAATGTCACAAATCAAATCGAGTTTCCATCACTTCCTGTTCGCGTAATCAGGTTGAAATAATGAACTTTGTTGACTCTTATAGAATGACTAGCTGAAATCTTTATAAAGTCTAGACGCCGCCGCTTACGAAACTGAAATTTTGAAGAGCCAAATATTGTATTTGGGGAAAAACCTCTAATGAACTGGCCACAGCTCTCTGGGAAAGTTGCAATGCATTCGCAGAGTCAAGACTTCTCTTGTTGTCTGGCAACATGCAAAGCGAAAACTTGTTGTGTTTGCTGGGAGTTTTATTACGTCAAGTTTATTTGCTTGGCATTTTTCCACTTTCACCTCGAGAAACAAAAAAGAAATATCAACTTCCAAGGAGGGTTTTAGTCGTCTTAATGAAGAGAGAAATGGTCTGGCGGGGAGGTTACTTGAACTTATTCACAAAACAGTGTCTTTAGATGTTTTTAAAGATGGTTTAAAATTCAGGAAAATACTTTTTTTTTAAGTCAAAGATTTTATCAAATATATCTGATTATTTTCTTGTCTTTCTTTATTTCTGTAAAATAAAAAAAGGTTCTCCTAGTATCTGTAATAATATCCTTTACCTTATGCTTCCAGTTTCTTAAGTTATTTTATAATAAATCAATGGGATCTCTATTATTCTGCTTCTAGTTTCTTATTTATATAATTTCCAATCAGCTAATAAGTAACAACAAATCCAGCAAAATGTAATAGCTAAACTCTCGCAATTTCTTTTATTTTATTTTAATAGTTTTATTGTCTCTATAGACCTTTCTCAGAGTGTATTTCCTACATCTGTTGTGCAATGCTCCAATAGGTTATGTCATACGATATAGGGCTTCATATATTGTGTATGCAAATCAGCGAGAAAGTGGCGCCGAAGAAGTGACTTCGAATAGCCTTTGAAAGCTCTTGAACAATCGGTTTGGACATGAACTTCGTCGGTGTTGAATAATAATTTAAATAATTCAAAGAGTGTGATGCGAATTTGGAAGTTTTTAAAGTAGATTGATGCATTTTATCATCATTATGTGTATTTATATAATATATTTATATTTAATATCAGTTATATATTTAAAAACCCTACAAAGTAGTATTTACTTTCATTTAATATTACATTTCCCTCTGCTTATTCGATAAACTTTCCACAGATACATAATATCTTTATCCATTACTCAAAAAAACGACACAAATAATGTACTCGAGTAATGAAGTCACTTTCCTCCATAAACACTAAGCAAAAAAAAAATAACAAAGCCAGATCATAAAACCTTAATGACCCGACTGTAGTTAATGGAAACTTTTGCCAACTGAAGTATCTGCTTAATATGCCAGACAACGTTCAGCTTCACATAATAGTTAAAAAACTTAAATTGTTTAACATTTCCTAGTATTTTCAGACTCTTTAGGAAAAGTTGTAGAATATTATTAGATGCTGTGCCTTCATAACGCCTAATTAGGAATCATTTAAGAGAACAACAAAGAATAATAACAAATTGGTTTTACTTTGAAAGTCTCCATAAAGGTAAGTACTTCACATTAAAAACTCCTATTTGTTCCAAGTACATTCATCATCTTTGTAGGAATTATAAACCTTTTGACACCCCCTTAATGTATTTTCCTAACTTAAGTACATTAACTTTTTCGAGTCAAGCTACACGTGCGCCATAAACAATCGTAATTTTTTTAGTCTCCACCGGCTCAGTTCCGGTTTTCACCTACCAAAAAAAAAAACAAAATTCATTATTAAACATTTAAGCCCGAAATTAAGCTTACACGTGCCCCAGGCCCAGGCCATATGTACGTAAGCCTCCATTTATAAATCGAAATTAACCTTGATACGACCAAATACACAAGTAAAGTGGTAAAACATAACGAGAAACTCAAACAAAAATTTATAAACAATATTTTTGAGGCAGGCTAAGCCGAGATTGAAGCTGATTATTAAATTTGTTAACTGCCACAAACGTTTAAAAATTACAAAAAGAGTTGTTATTAAAAAATAATTGAAGTCAATTTGTTGGAGTTTATTTTTAATATTTTAGGAGCTAGTTGGTGCGGTTTTAAATCTTTTTTTAAAGGTAAACCGTTTAAAAAAATTTTTATTTTAATTTTTTGATCATGAGAAAAGTTTAAAATATGCTAAATTCCCATTTCCTGCAGATCAAAATTGTAATAAAAAGACTTTTTGGGTTTTATTTATATCTAAAAAATACAAAAATTACCTTTCGGAATTTCCAAATAATTTTCTTAAGGGTAAAACTTGTAAGAAAATATTTCTTTAAATTTGTTGATCATGAGAAAAATAAATAATATCACAATTTCGAATTTTTGCAGTTCATAAACGAGCTAAAATTTTATTTACATGACTTTTAATTTTTTTTTTATATTATTAAAAGCCTAAAAAATTGCCTTTCCTAATAATTTTCTTACGGTAAGACATTTCCGAAAATATTCCTTCTAATTTTATGATCATGAAAAAATAAAAATTTCGCTAAATCGATTTTGTGCAGTTAAAAAACAAATTAAAATTATTTTTAAAAAATTTTGTAGATTTCAATAATATGTAAGCCCTTAAAAATAACCTTTAAAAAATTTCAAAATAATTGAAAACGAAACACGTTCCATAATTCGGATAATTACCCCAAAAGTTCGCACAACATAAAATCCCCAAAAAATCACCAGCCGTGGCTGTCGCCAGTCGAGTTAGCCAAGTTAACTTATGTCAATGAAAACAACAACGATAACAAAAAATGGCCAACAAATAAAATGAATTTTGCGAAACTCACCTTCAGCTATATCGATTTCGGCATTCTTCGCCTGGAACTTGCTGGCCGCTGCAGCCGCCGGACCCGTCGGTGCCCCAGCCGCCACCGCACCGCCCCCCGAGCGGACGGCATGGTGATCGGGATGGTGGTTGGTCTTGATGCCGCCGCCATAGCCAAAGAGATCGCCCACCAGCAGCAGGGAGACGATGCCGAAGATCATGAGGCGACAGCGCCAGGCGGTGTCCATAATGGCCATGAAGATATGTATATTCCAACAACAATTTACACACACGCTTTGTTGCACAATTTGATATTTCTTTCACGGATTATATACGTATGGGTATTAACTTCTTTTAGCACCTTGATTTTGACACTTTTTTTTTTCAATGGCAACACGAGTCGAAGCAAGGAAAAATGAAAGTTTTTTTTTTGAGGGGAAAAACGAAAGTAGCTTTTTTTTTGCTTTGATTTTTTTTTTACTCGAAAACGTTTTCAAATTACTCTGCTGGCGAACATGCAAAGAGCGGCAATTAAATTTGGCATTCAAGCGCACATAACTCGTTAGTAACTGTAAATCCAAAAAGAAACAGGTACAGGTACAAATACAGGTAACGCACGCGATGGGGAGTTGAGAGACGACGACAACGACGATGGCGGTACGTGCGTTTCGGCCAAAACCTGCAATGCCAGTGAGCTGGAGCGGGTCCAAGACACAACAGTAAAGCCTAGGTCCAACGCGATCAGCTGATCCGAGAGAGAGAGACACAGAGAGAGAGCAGAAGCTGTTTGCTCTCTCTCGATATGGTTTCTTCTCTCAGAGAGCCAGAGCCAGAGCCAGCGAGAGAGAGAGCGAGTAAATACTTTTCGCTGTCACTGTGCCGTGTTGGCCGGTGCTAATTGTCTGCGGCCAGTCGCAACCACAGTCGCATTAAAAAAAAAAGTTTGATTAAAGCAAAGTCACTTACTTACACACACCAACGACCGTGTAGGCATATATATTTATATATATATGGGTGTATGTTTGTATATAAACCGACTTAAGTTGGACGACTTACTCAACAAGTTCGATTACCCGAACAGGCTAATGACCCACGCTAGGGAATTGGGTTCCCACATCCATGTATGTATGTATGTAATTTTTGTGTNTTTAATAATATCATTGATCATAGGAACCAGAAAGGGGGGTGGGAGGGGTTACTTAAGGGGTTATTAAGTGTGTAGAAACCTTTATAAGGAGGTAAGATCCTAAAACTCAAGCAATTATGCACATATTTGTGTGAACCTTACTTAATACAATTTATATATTATATTTCTGGCTAGGAATGTGTATTCCTAATGTTATTTTATTTTCGATTAAAGCTACTCTTTATAGCGCGAATTAATATAATATTTTATGTGACACCATTAACACCATTATTTTATCATACAGATCAGATGCTTTAAGTTAGGAACCTATTTAGAATTATCTGCGTAGGAAAACGTATATAAATTGAATCCAATAATTAATGGGATATTAATGTTGATCCCATTACAAATTAAACTTTTTAAAAAGTATGTACGTACGAATTAATACACATTTAAAAACTTCATAATATTGTCGTTAGGACTCTATTTTGAATTATAGGCGTAGGAGAAAATATACAAACTTAACCCAATGATTAAAGTTAATTAATTATTAACTTTGCACCCATGAGAAAGGAAGACAACTAAAACCTAAACAAATATATAAGTACGAATTGCTAGTGCTAGTTTTTATAGTAAGAAATAACATATGTATATATAAAATAATACTATATAATATAATACTATACAATAATAGTAAATAATCTTTTTTCTTACCTTTAAAAAAACCTTATTCAATTTACTGTCTTTGCATAATGATTTATGTCGAAAAATCATAATTATTTAAAGGATTTCAAGGCAAAACAAAATAAACCACTAAAAAAAACGAAGATGTGCATATCCCCTCTTGCAAAGACCTATTATATTTCCCCAGAAAAATATAAATAGCAGCTGCCTCTCTAATTTCTACAGTACACTTGTACACATGTTTAAGGATACTCTCATATATGTATCTGGGTTAAAGGTTTACCATATACCCTTGTATATTACTCAGAATCCTCAAGGATTTCAAGTAGAGTTCAAACTATTTTTTTTATGATTTCATGAAGAACCCTACATTTCCGTTTGACCGCTGACCTTAGAATGACCACAAACCGAACCCAAATCATTACTTCTCGACCAGATAACTCAGTCGCGTGCCTCGTCACGTAGGCCACTTGCAGGCACTGTAAATTTTTAAGTGATTTCCTGAATTTTCGTTTATTTATGGATCTGCAGGACAGCTGCAAATTGGTCGCTTATCGAGCAGGTAGAAAGGTCATCGGGCGTCCGCCGACAGATTTATGATTTTGCTGACGAGCCTCAGGAGGCAACGACGAAGAAAAAAACCCGTCTGACCCTGCCAGCTGACAGGCAGCCAAATGTTGCAATGTCCAAGAAAAAAGAGTAAAAAAGAAGTAGCCATCGAATCGAGAGAGAGACTTTTTGGCCAAGAAACTTAACTTATTCAACCGGACGGTCGAACGCGTTAAATGCGCAATCGGAACGTGACTTAGCCGTGGCCAACAATCACCCAAAACTAAAAGTACAACAAAAAATCAGTCAAGATAAAAAACAACACCAAAACGTACTCACATTAAAGGTAACAACAAGAACAGCGACAACTGTTACTCGGACTTAACTTGGCCAAATTGCAGTCAAGTGAAGTGCAACCGTCGAGAAGTCGAGGCGACTGCCACTGCTAACTGCTATCTATGTATCTTGAGGTTGACCAGCCAAGCCACTCCTAATAGCAAAGCGACTAGGAAAAGGTAGGCACTTACCAAAATAATTTATTATTTAACTAACTAACAAATTCCTTAAAAATATTACAAATGAGGGGAGGAGTTCGGAGGTCAATTTAATTAACGAAAAAGTAGCATTATTAATTTGCACATTAACATAATATTTTTGTCCAAAAATATTTTTATATAAAATCCTGGATAAACAAAAACCAAAGACATTATAATTATTTTTATAAGTGCTTAAGTTGTTATTTTAAAATTGGAAAAAATTGAGCAGCATTGGGACTACAGTTTAGCCTTGCTTCTTAATATGTTTTTAATATTTAAAACACTTTTTTAAATAGCATAATGTAATTATCATGATTTAGGAAATGATATAAAGTTGTAAAGATACAACTTTTGCCTGATTGGATCATAGATCTATTAAAAAAAGGATTGAAAATTATAGAAAATTATTTTTCCAATAAAAATAAATATTCCTAATGATAAATTGCAATTTCTTATTTTAATATATATTGTTTTGTTATTAAAAAAATTTTCTTTTGTAAAAAGCATATTGTAATTATTATATAAGCTAAAAACTAATTTATTTTGTAATTCTAAAACCGCATTTATTTCAGGTGCATCGCCAAGAAATAAAAACTACATTCAGAACAGCTGCAAAAAGTGTTCAGTCCGCTCTGACTTCGTCTCCCAGAATTCATTTGTTTTGCTTGCCTTCAAATTGCAGTAGTGGCCGTAGTTGTTGCCGAGCTGTCCTTCACTTGCAGCAACGCCCTGGCCAAAAAACAAAACGCCACAATATAATTAAGCTAATATAGTCGATACTAAGAATACCCTATAAAAAACTACGTTAAAATAGATAAATAAATAAAATGTTGAGTAATCTCTATCGTTAATATAAAATAAATATTAGTACCTACATATTAAAGCTGATATAGTATATAATAATATATCCTAAATATCTTATCATATCGTATAATATGTCAGTAGGAATTAGAGACATTTGGAAAATAGATAAATGTTATGTGTAAGTAATTAATTAAATTATTTATAATAAAAAATAAATAATATATAGCTAATATACTTGTATTAATCCCACTCAATGCCCAACTACTTCACCCCATTATCAAGAAGAGTATATGTAAAAGATACATTCATAAGTCCGCCGCGCTTATACAAAACATTTTGCGCCTCGAAGGTTAAGCGGCGAAAAACGCCATGTGAAAATGAAAATAAAAAGAGAAAAAACGACGGCCGTCGGGGCAGCCAAGCATGAGGCTTAAAAAAGTAATTTAAAATTATTATTTTTACTTTATTTTAAGCCGCCAAACGCTTAGAGGCTAGATATGACTGATTAAGATTAAGGGCGCTGTGTTGGCACATCATTTTGATCCCGATAAAAATCCTGATTGTAAAGTAAAAAAAAGTTCAAATTTGTATTAAAAGAAATACGTCAGAAATCCGCTCAAAACTTGATTACTTTTATATCTGGCAACGAAACTGGTTTGCGAGTATTAATTTTGTAAGCGAAACTGGAAAAATTACGAAAATATTCATTGACTCGTCCAAGCTAATGTTCTTAATTATGTTTCAAAGTTGTTGACCTTCGATGTACTTGCTAAATTTACGCAAAAATTAAGCCAATGAGGATAAGGAAAGTGAATTTATTGGTGCCAAAGCGGCCAATAATTTATAAGATCTTTTAAACTGGTTCAAGCTCATCATAAAGACATTATAAGAATAGCTTTTTGATCTAGTTTGTGGTGTGAAGTATTGAGTATCTTATTTATTTATATCTGCTTTGACATTCATTTAAGATATACAATGATCAATGACTGGCATTATTTTGATGGTTAGAAGCAGTTTTTGGTAACAATAAACTCAATTTATGGTCAATTATCAGCCATTTAAAGAGAAATTATAAGACTAGAATAAAAAGGAAATAAATTGTAAAGTTATTAATATTAAGTCAAGCTTAAACCTAAGATTTCTTCTATTAATTTCGGATAGCTTAATTTGCTGTAATTGATTCAGCTTTCCGCTAATTAAAGACATTTAATTCCCCAAGCTTAATGAAACCTTAGATTGGTTTGTCAATTAAATTAAGTTGAAGCAATAAATACGCACGAACCGAATACACTCACTCCTTTTGCAAGAGAATCGGAAACGGAAGCCCAGGCTTTGGTGGTGTTTAATTTTTTTTTTACAAAGGGTGGTGGTAAAGCCACCTTCAAACACCTAAGGAAAATAAACCCAGACCGCAGGAGCAGGAGGAACACCGCCCGCGGCTTCCATTTACAGCCTCCTTAATTTATGCTAAACGCGTCGCGTCTTTGCATTTAATTGTGAAATTAAATTTGATGCGATTAATGTTGACACAACATGCGATTAGTGCACGGGTAAAATGCACTGTCAATAATTTGCAACAGACACATATGTATTTATTTAAGACTAGCCTTTAACGGGTTGCCATAATTAATGTTATCCATTGTGGCATTAAAAAAATAATGGGTTAATGCAGAAAAACCATTAATGCTATTTATGCATAAGCATTAGCTATTTGCCTTTCAAAATGCGATCTTTAAATTGGTTACCATTAAATGAGAATGAAAGTTTTCAACATTTTACACTTTTACTCGCTTTTTGAATAATTAAAACTCATTAAATTTGATTTAGTTACATACTTTATTTATTTATATACATTTAAAATAATAATTTTTGTAAAATAATATTTTTGTAAATTTAAAAACCAAATTCAAACAGTTGAAACATACACAAACTTCATAGATATTTTTTAAGGTGTATCTTTAGCCTTTGGCCATCTCTCGCCTTAGCTGCGAGATGTGTAGAGATACTAACCAGAGATATCTATTAGCCAATCGCCTTGCATTTGGCAAATTATCATTGTTTATAATATGACAACATGCGATGGCAGGCGACAGGGACAAGAGCCTGCCACATAAACAATAATTAAATGTAGCCAAATTAAATTTTACACAAAAGCCGAAACACAAAGTGACAGCTGGGCGGACGGTCAGACCAGAACGACACTCCACACAGGCATTTCGTCCCTTTCCTTTCCTTGACCTCGCCCAGGACTTGGAAATGTCTGCATAATTATGTGGTACACGTCGAGGCGTGGGCGTGGGAGTTGGGAGTGGGTTCTGAGTGGTTGAGTGTGCATGTGTGTGTGTCTCGTGGCTGATAATATGCAGTTTAATTACAGAACACCAATGCCCACAAACAACAATAATGAGGGGAGAATCGTTTTAACCAGGATGCGATGGATAAATACTCTTAAGAAAAGGAAGTCAACGTTTAAAGCAGAATCCTGTATCTAATTTTAAGTTAAACATTTTAGAACTCTTCTTTTTTTTAAACAATTTAATTATAATTATTAATTTTGCCTATGCCCAGAATATTAAGTATTTTAAAAAGTGTATTTAATATATTATAAAAGGTATTCAGCATATTATTAAATGTATTCAGTATTTAATAAAATGTATTCAGTATTTTACATCAAGTATTTAGTATATTATAAAATGTATTTAGTATTCAGTATATTATAAAATGTTTTTAGTATTTTACGAAACGTATTCAGTAAATAAAAAAATTAATATATTAGAAAATAAAGAAAATGTAATAAAATGAACCCCCAATTCCCTAAAGAAATATAAAGTGTAGCTTCTAAGGATGCTCAACCTTTTGCTGCATAAATTCAAATTAGTTTAAACTGCCTTATTTCCCGCTCTTTCATCACAAGAAACCAACACACCGAAGCCGAAATATATACCCAACTCCTTCTCCTTGATCGCGCATCACTTTTAATTTTGAATTTGAGACAATGTTCTTGGTCCTGTCAGGTGCATAACTGTATTATATAACCGCATAATACTGGCCAGGATGTGCGTGCGTGCGCGTGTGTATGAGTGTGTCTGGGTTTATTGGCATCCATTAGATAAAGGAATTTACGCGAAAGCAATTGTTCGGCTTCGCCTCGACTTCAAAGGGCTATTGTCGTACTTTGTCCAGTTAGTCCTGATTAGTGGCATTGAATGGCATTCGCGATTAGGCCAAGGTATTGAATGTGAATTCTACAGAAGCTGATAGCTAAACGCTTAACTGGAATACATAATATGTTAAAGGATACATAAATGGATAAAGTTCTATTTAATAGTTTTCCCTTGTTTGATTTGTTATTAACTCTTTTTGCATGCAACCTTAGCCAGCAAAAGCTGTTGATTATATGGCCAAGTTAACGTCAATATCCTCTAATTAGTATCTGCACTTAATTAACGTATTTGAGTGCACTTCCATTGAAGTGCCATTAACTCACCGCCAGTTTCTGGCATAATATGTGAAACCTGAACTGACTAAAACAAATTTTAATTAAACTCATATTTATGTCACTTGTCCAGTGGCTTTAATGCAATTTTCAGTCAGGAATATGTATATATACATACTCATATTACGAGTTGAAAAGTAAAGGATTAATTATTTTTGTATGAATATTATTTTCAGCCCCAGTCCCATCCGTTGCAATTATGCTTGCTCTCTTATTGTTTTTCCTTTTTTTTTGTTTCGTGTTAATTAGTGTAAACATGAGGTGGGGGAATTTTTTTGTTTGCACTATTTGAAATAAAAAACTGAATTGAATGACAGTTGGTCGAGAGGAAAGCCAACAGCACAGGCAACAGCAGCCCCACGAAGAGTGTATTAAATGACAATCGAAATAGAGTTCCTATAATGAATGTTTGTTCTATGCGTAAATAAATGACAGAAATTATATATTATTTATAAATGTGATGAACTGTTTATTTATTGTTGTGGGAAGCCCACTGAAGCAACTTATTTGCGCAGTTTGTTTGTTCTTTAATGGAGAACGTTCTGAATTTTTTATTTAACTCCTTAAATATTTTAATTTTTTCTGATTTATTTCCCCCCTTTCCACTTCTACACTTCTTAATTTAATCATAGACATTTTTAGGCATATATGTTCTCTAAGCCTATTATAATTTAAGATATATAATGTATATTATAATTTAAGATATTTGATATTTTATTAAATAACCCAACTTATTACATTTTAATTTTATATACTTAAAAAAAACAGCAAAAGGGCTTGGCGCCGCAAACTAATTCTAAACTTCCTAGTTTTCTAAATATTTTAAATAATTAGCGTGCCTAAACAATATTTAACTAGGAATTGGAGAGAATATCAATTTATCGATACTGTTTCGATATTTAACGCAAAGACCGACATAAATCGATAATTTAACGTTGCGATATATTCCCTTTAAATCGATATTCTTTTTGATAGAAGAGCCTAAGTTTAAATTAACTAAAATAATATTTCCGATAATTTGTCAATCGATAATATCTATATTTTAACATTAAATACGATATTTTTAATATTTTAAATTTTAATATATCTGTGTTGGAAATATTTTCTATATATTGTTGAGCTTAATATATTTGTCAATATATCTATAGCGTACTTTTCCTGTCGATATACTTATATATAATTTTTTTAAAGCATTACACGCACCTTTAATAAATTATTTGTAACCGGATGAAAGAGATTTTTTCCTTAATTGCTATTTTTAAATTTTTAATCCAAGGTAAATGGTAAATCTATGATCCTAGGAACCAGCTAAAATCACAGTTTCTCTGCACGTATACACACCCAACGATCTGGGTGGTGTCGTCTCAACTCATCCAGCCGTCCAGTTTTACGAGCCTTATGAAATTGGTATGCATTCGACCGAAACACAATTGGAATTATAATTTGGCAAATAAAATTCAGTAAAAGTGGCAGGCAAGCTTCATGCATAGATGGAAATCGAGTGTGTGTTCTAACCCTTGGGGGGGTTGTGTTTTAAGCTGAGGGAAATTCCCCAAAAGCCTAAAGTTAATATTTGCAGATTTATTTTGGCGTTAATGGAGAGTGTAAATTGTGCACATACTTATAGGGTAATTTATCAGTTGAAGTCTAGAGTATTCCACAATCGGATTGCCCGTATAAAATTCTAATTCTTAATGCTTTGTTTACATCTTCACTGCCCGATCTCAAGTACTTATATATCGCCTGTGGGCGAGCAAAAAGAGTCACTTCGAGTACGCAGCCGCATCGATTTTGAATATGCTTATAATATACATATTTGGGTATACGAATTTCTTATAAATACGTATTCGCAGTCTTAACAACGCTGTCGACGAGGCGACAGTTGCTCTTAATCGGTGCATTGCACAATAATGCAAAGCGAAGTGAGAGATCGTTTTGTTTTTGCACTCGGAAAAATAAGAATATTTTGTTAAATGTATCGGAAATATAACAAAATATAATATATGTATAATATGTAAAATATAAAATATAATATACACAGCTTTACATAGAACCTATGCGATCTATGTAGGATCTGTCTTAATACTGGAGACTCGATTCATGGAACCAATCAAGGAAAAGCGTTCCATATTAAAAAATAATAGTGAATCAAATTAAATAGTCGAATACTTGTGCAATATTAAAATATTTAAAATATATAATCCACAACTCCTAGGAGTATAATTAAAAAACCCTATATAACGCATACTTTTCAAATTAAATAAAGACTATATTTCCTGTATAGTTTAAGGAAATAATTAAACATAAAATTATACAAATATTCTTCTTAATAAAATATAAATTATATCAAGAAATATAA
Source organism: Drosophila baimaii (assembly GCA_018874675.1). Lineage (NCBI taxonomy): Eukaryota > Metazoa > Arthropoda > Insecta > Diptera > Drosophilidae > Drosophila > Drosophila baimaii. The sequence continues at coordinate 8,948 of JAEIIU010045840.1, read as the reverse complement.
ACTTTGCCAAAATATAAAATCGGAAAACTAAAACCACAAATATTAAATTTCCTAAAACCTCTAAATATAAACCCCTAAACGCCATGATATTTTTCCGCGTGTGACTCCGCTTTATGGCCAACTTTTTGTTGACCCCTGACGGTGACGCTGCTGACCCCGACCTGTAGTCACAGTCTGATTTTTACGTGTGTGTGTTGTTCAGCTTAAAACGCTTGATGCGACATCGGCGGCAGGCAGTTGTTATCTAAAGCAGCCGACGCCATGTTCTGGTTCTACTTCGCTCTCCTGGCCGGTCTCCTGTACCTGCTGCGTGTCTTCGAGAACCAGTCCCGGCTCGACAAGCTCACCCGCAATTGGCCAAGTCCGCCCTCGTGGCCCGTCATTGGCCACCTTTATCTCCTGGCCAAGATTGTGGGGCCGAATCAGATTCGAAATGTCACCGAACTGATCACCAGTCACATGAAGGATCATCGCGGGAAACTTTGGATAGGCCCAAAGCTCTATCTGCTGAACTGCAACCCTAAGGATATCCAGGCCCTGGGCAATGCCCAGCAGCTTTTGCAGAAGACCAACGACTATGCCGTCTTCGAGGATTATCTCAGCGAAGGACTCTTTACAAGCAATGCTGACAAGTGGACACATCGCAGGAAGATCATTATGCCAGCCTTTAACTATGCCATGATTAAGCAGTTTGTGGTGGTCTTCGAGAAGCAGTCGCGGATTCTAGTGTCTAGGCTTGAGAAACTAGCGGAGTCTGGGGAGGAGGTGGACTTCCTGAAGTTTATCAGTCGCTTTACCTTGGACACCATTTGTGAGACGGCTCTCGGGGTTTCAGTGGGTGCGCAATCTGATGAGACTTCGGACTACCTCAATGCGGTTAAGGAGTGAGTTAGGTTATTTCTTAATTTAACTAATTGATTTCTAATTAATTTATCTCTTTATACCTTTTTAGAATCCTGGTAATCATCGATAAGAGGCTCAAGAATCCCCTCTACCGCAGTAAGTTTATTTTCCGCCAGACCAGACACTTCAAGCGCCAGCAGGAGTTAATAAAAACCCTTCACGGCTTCTCGGAGGGCATTATCCAGAAGAGGCTGGATGAGATTCAACAGGATGAAGAGAACAAGAACTGCAATTCCACTGAAAATGCGGAATTGGATGCAGAAAAATCCACACTTTGCTGTCTGGATACTTTGCTCCAGGCGAAGGATCCTCAAGGCCAGCCCCTGACGGTCAAGGATATTCGCGAAGAGGTGGATACCATTATATTCGGAGGCTTTGATCTCACGGCCACCACCCTTAAGTTCTGCATGTATAACATGACCATGCATCCGGAGCATCAGGCGCGCTGCCGGGAGGAAGTGTGGTCGGTATGTGGCCAGGATACGAGCGAGCCCATCACCATAGAACAGGTGCAAAAGCTGGAGTTCCTCGAGGCATGTGTGAAGGAGACCATGCGGCTGTATCCCTCGGGACCAGTCACTGCCAGGAAGGCCACCGAAGACTGTCAGATTAGTGAGTATGCAAAAAGGGCGTTTTTCCTGGTTTTCTTATAGTGAAAACTATTTAAAGTTATAGTCATACTTCAATTATTTTTTGCTACGCAGTAATTATTTAATTTATGTGCATACTTTTGGGCGAAACTTAAATTCCGTATATAATTTGTATAATTTGTATCTTTTCGACTTTTTCAGATGGGTTTTTTATACCCAAGGGCAGCGATGTGGTCTTTGCACCCTTCTACATGGGACGCTGCAAGGAATTCTTTCCCAATCCCTTGGTCTTCAATCCGGATCGCTGGGCCAGTGGGGCAGAGCCCAAGGTGGAGGCCTCCACATTTATACCCTTTATGAAGGGGGCACGAAGCTGTTTGGGCCAGCGCTATGCCATGATCATGATCAAGTTGGTTCTGGCCCACCTGCTGCGCAGTTACCTGTTCGAGCCTCTGGGCGAGCGGCAAGTTAGGTTGAAACTCCAATATGTGATGACCCTGCACACCATAAAGCCATATCTTTGTAGAGTCAAGAAAATTGATAGTGAAATAATAAATAAATAAATAAATAAATAAAATAAATAAAGTAAACAAACTATTATTGTTAATAATTAAAGCAACGATTGCTAAAATTTGATCGGAATGTTGTATACAAATAAAATACAACTATAGAATTCCAAGAAAAAACCCTTAGGCGAAAACATTTTTTATAAGCATCACTAGACGAGTCAATCTAGCCCTGGAAAATAGCGCTTTTTTAGAGCTATTTGGTTATCACTTTCGCTATGGCCTTATTCTTTTATCATGTAAGATATAAGGCTGAAATCTGACTTCTATAAGTATATTAAAGCTGCCTTGAAATAAATCGAACTTAACATATATCTCTCACAAAGCAATTTTCCTTAGCTGTGTCGAATTTTAGAAATCCATAAACTATAAATAAAAGGTTAAATACATATGACCTTGAGCTCCATGGGATATTTTTTACTTCCCATTTTTAAATATTACGTTTCCCATATAGATATTTCCAGATAGTAATGAATTATTCACGAAACTAAATATTTAAATTATTTATTAATATTGCTTCGTTGCAGAATGTATTCCTATTTTCCAGATTCGAGATTCTAAAAGGTGGTATTTCCACTTTAGCGACTACCTTTTTAGTGTACTTATTTTCCAGCAATTCGCGTGGGTGATCTACATCCACTTTATGTCCCTTTTTATGACCAAAGGGCCAGAGACCCACAACGATCTCCACAGCCTCTAACCTCTGACTTTGCGAGACTTAAAAAGCTTAATGGCACATCGCCGGAGACAGTCAATATCTAGCACAGCCGACGCTATGTTCTGGTTCGCCGCTGGTCTCCTGATAATCTGTATATCTCTATACCTTCTGTATGTCTGCGAAAACCAGGCCAGGCTCGATCGGCTCACATTCAATTGGCCGGGTCCGCCAGCGTTGCCCATTATTGGGCACCTTCACCTCCTGGCCAAATTGATGGGGCCGCATCCTTTTCGTGCCGCCTCCAAAATGGTAGCCAACCACCTAAGCGATCATCGGGGAAAACTTTGGGTGGGCACCAAGCTCTATCTCCTGGATTGTAACCCCAAGGATATACAAGCTCTGTGCAGTTCCCAGCAGCTTCTGCAGAAGACCAAGGACTATGCAGTCTTTGAGGATTGGCTCGGCGAGGGTCTCTTCACGAGTGGCTATGAGAAGTGGGTTCATCGTCGGAAGATGATCATGCCCGCCTTTAATTATGCCATGATTAAGCAGTATGTGGATATCTTTGAGAAGCAGTCGCGGATACTGGTATCTAGGCTAGAGAAACTCGCAGAGTCTGGGGAGGAGGTGGACTTCCTGAAGTTTATCAGTAGCTTCACTTTGGACACCATTTGCGAGACAGCCCTGGGGGTCTCAGTGGGGGCGCAATCGGATGAGACGACGGACTATCTCAATGCGGTCAGGGAGTAAGTTCATATCCTTGTTTATTTATCATTTATATAACTTTCTAGTTAATTTAATAATTATTTTCCTTATTTAGAATGCTGGAAATCATCGACTCGCGACTTAAGAATCTATTCTATCGCAATAATTTCATTTTCCGCCAGACGAAACTCTTTAAGCGTCAGGAGGAGTTACTAAAAACCCTTCATGGCTTCACGGAGCTTATTATTCTAAAGCGAATGGATAAGCTTCATCGGGATGCGGAGCATCAGGACGCCAATTCCACAGAGAATGCGGTAAAAAATGAAGAAAAGTCTAACCTCTGCTTTCTGGATACTCTGCTACAGGCTAAGGATCCTGCTGGCAAGCCCTTGTCATCCAAGGATATTCGCGAGGAGGTGGATTCCATTATATTTGGGGGCTTTGATCTCACGGCCACTACCCTTAAGTTTTGCATGTATAACATGACTCTACATCCGGAGCATCAGGCGCGCTGCCGGGAGGAACTGTGGTCGGTGTGTGGAAGGGATACTACCGAGCCCATCACTATAGAACAGTTGGGAAAGCTGGATTTCCTAGAGGCATGTTTGAAGGAGACCATGCGGTTGTATCCATCGGGTCCTATCACGGCCAGAAAAGCCACTTCCAATTGTCAGATAAGTAAGTATTAACTTCATTTACTAATATTCAACCTCTTGCTTGCACTTCACCAAATCGAATTGATTTGAACTTGAACTTTAGGAGAATATTTCAAGTGACAAATGTAGTGTTCATTAAAATATTATGAATTGTTCAAAGCAGAACAACAGTAATGTTACACAACACATCAGTTCGGTCTCTTATTTTGCCATATCTATCTGAAAGTCACACTTAAAACACACTTAACTACATTTTATTTTGGTATCTTTCCCACAATTTCAGATGACTTCTTCATACCCAAGGGTAGCGATGTTATAATCTCGCCATTTTACATTGGACGCTGCGAGGAATTCTTTCCGAATCCTACACTCTTCAATCCGGATCGCTGGGCAAGTGGGGCAGAGCCCAAGATCGATGCCTCCACATATATACCCTTTATGAAGGGGGAACGGAATTGTGTGGGTCAGCGTTATGCAATGATTATGATCAAGTTGGTCCTGGCTCACCTGCTGCGAAGCTATAGGTTCGAGCCTGTGGGCGAGCAACAGGTAAAGATGAAGCTCAACTTTGTGATTACCCTACACACCATAGAGCCATATATTTGTAGGGTGAAGAAAATTGATTGAGGCTATAGGTTTTTAAGAGTTCAATTAGGTATACGAATACGATGCTAAGCATGGTGGATTTTAAACTTGGAATAATTCTGTTACTTTAGAGAGAAATATAATAAATAAATTTTGTATAAAGCAATATAGCGTGGGACCGAATTCTTACTTGAGTCTTTTAGAGGCACTCTTTGCAACATATGCCTATAGAAAAAATAAAATAAACTCGCTTAAAATGATTATTATTATATAAAATTATAATTATTAGAGAATGTATGTATGTATCTACTTTTTAAAAGCATTTATAATATACTAGTATGTCAGAGAATTCGGACTTGGTAATTTTAGGAGCGCTCTTTGCTACAACAGCCTATCGAACAGCTTGAATAAATTCACTAAAAATTATTAAATAATTATTAAACAAGGTATGTACCTTTATCCAGTTTTTAACGTTTTTTTTTCTTCCCTCTCAAAAGTATTATTCAATCCAACTCCCATCACTCACACACCAAGGACAAGGACCTCATCAATTCGTTTCACTCGATGCTATTCAAATTGGTTGCGTTCTTTTGCGACGTACTTTTCCGTTTTTAATGATATAAATAACCAAAAAAAAAAGTCAGAAATGTCTGTACAATTTGAGAGTATTTTCTGCCTGCTCACTTTTATGCGATTCGAACGGGGGGGACCTCGCGACGCGTTCGTCTAGAAAATAAATTCTGGCTGGCGATGATTTTTATTGTGCCCACCGAGCAGCAGCGGAAAATCAACAAACATTTCCTGCTGCTGTAATAAATAAAAATGCATAAAGCAGCGTGCCACCAAACCAAAGTCGCCTCTCAGTCTGCCCCTTATATCCTGGGCATCCTGGGGAAAGTACACACACACACACACACAGGCACACCCGCACACACTCATATCGCCATTATATCCCATCCACCCATTGAATTCCGGTGCAAATTACGAGCGTTGCCTGCTTATTATCGCAGAGGGGGCGGAGAAGGAGGCAGCATATAAAATGCAATTTATTTAAATAAAAATCAAGTTTAATTCGCAGTGTCGTAAATTGTTCTTTCATTTTTATTTTTCCGTTCCGTTCTTTTTTTTTATACTCTTCATCTCGTGCCGGGCATTGAATTTCACGCTTTTGTTAACAAGCGCATAAAAGTTGGTTCTATCTGCCAACTGATATGGTTCTGGCAGATTGGAGAACAGGCAGGGAAAAAGGGGTTCGAGGATTGTTGAACTCGTTGGCTAAAGTTACGTTAGATTAGGTATTATATCAGGGAAAGAAGGCAGTTCGATTTCATATAAAAAACAAATCGATTTCCTATTCGATTTGAGCTCAAACCAATTGAAAACAATTGGGAAATATAAACATAATATGTAATATTAAATTATAACATTTTATTATTTTAAACACAAGCCTAATTGTAAAATAAGTAAATTAAGATGTGCATTTGATAAACAAATTAAGGCCACTTGGGTTCGTTTACAACCAACCCTCTATCCACTCTAAAAAAAACCCTTTCAAATCCATCTCAAAATTAAAATATGCGCCTTAGGAACATGCTCCTCAAAAATTGTAAGTGCTTGGCCAGGGTTTTACGATTGTTTTATTGGATTCGTAACCCCTTCATCTTTTGGCACCCGCCATAACTTAATTATCCATATGAATCCTTCGAAGGTTTTTATTGCGCGCAAACCCACCCTGCGGCCTTTAATTATGATGAGTATTCCTTTCGGTGCGTGGTCCCCTTTTTTAGTATCAGCTGTCATATTTTTATTTATCTAAATGCACAGATCTTCACGGTGTCCTCTCTTGCTGCTCATTAAAACGATATAAAATCCAGGTCCAGGGAGCTCTAAGCCTTCACGCAGCAGCAATGTTTTATTGCCGCTGACAGGCTACAGTTTTCATTTGGAAACATTTTTAATGTCCAGCATCTGTACATCATGCATAAGTTTATGGTGTAGCATAATTCACGGCGTTGGTCTCGTCAATGTTTAATATTTTTAGTGGCCTTAGGCCAGGATTCTTAATTATAATGGAAGTAAGGAAGGAGGGAGTATGAGAGTGTTCCGGGCTACAAATTTTGAGCTGAGCAAGGATTAGGTAATTGTTTTGGGGTTGTACTTAAATTTTTGGAGTTATATTTTAGATATGGTTTACTGGCTATAAATAGTAGAAGCAACATAACTTAAAATTGTTTAACTGTAATAAGTTAACCATTGTCATATTTTTATAACAGCCTAAATCGCCTTCATTTTTGTTTAAAAATAAGAATAGAAGTAAAAAGAAGTTATAGAATATTTTTTGTATGACAACTGCCATTTAAAAATTACAAAAGCAAGAAAAAGGGGTTTATATTCAGAATTAGAGATTAAGGTCTGAAAATATCGATATATCGATACTCTTCATTATTTTACGCGGATGCCGATATATAAATCGATATTTTAACGTTGCGATATATGCGCGATAAATCAATATCATGTTTACTATATCGAACTGTGCCAAAGAAGAGCATGAGCATTGATGAAAAAATTGAAGGAACTAAAAAAATTTAGTGTTAAATATGTTTTAAAAAAGTCGGTAAAAATTCGTAATAAATTAATCATTTTTTGACGTTCTTGTTCAGTATTATCGACAATATCGATATTTAAACGTTAAATGCCAAATTTTTTCGATATTTCATTTTATTTACAATATTACTTAACGATATTAACGATTAAGCACAATCTTGTATTTCAATATAACATATCGTATTTTTCCTTTTGTTATATGTACCTCTCTATAATTTTCCAGAATTATAAGTTATGGACTCCAAGGAAACCCCTTCTTTTTGTTCGCTATTTGTAGGCTGGATTTTCTGCTCTTATTTTCCTGTAACTAATTGTAACTAAGTGAAACTTTAAAGCCTAGCAACTATTTACTTTAACTCTAAAGCTCCTGGCCTCCTACGATATTACGACCAAATGTGGTTAACCTCACCGCATTCTCCGGTCAATTCACATTTCTCATTGTTTCAAGTTAAGTAAACCAGAGCCCTCCTCCTACCCGAAATTTTCAGAAACAAATGCAAGCCGCCGCCTCCAAATTGTGGTTGTTTGAGGTGAGCTGCGGCGGCTCCAGGGATTGGGAAATTCCTGGGGAGTGGGCGGGGGCGACTTTGAAGTAATCGGCGACGGTGACATTGCCCTACGGCCAAGCCTCATTTGTGGTTAAATTGTGTCGCCGGGGCGGCACAGCTGAAAGTCGATTATGTCAATATTGTCCCTCGGCTAATGGCTAATGGATGGTGCCCCTTTTGGCTTTGCATACACATGTATATCCTCGAATAGGCTCGAAGGTGTGAGAACATTTCGCGATAAGCTGCATATGCTAATTAGTGTGGCATACTTTAAGGCTGCCATTAAATCGGGAAAACTTAACGATCCGTATAAAGGCGAAGCCAGAGAGCCCTTTTTCGCCATAAACTAAACCGTTGAAACGCATAAAAATCCGAGAAAATACATTTACGAATCGAATTACATGGCAGAAAATGGGGGAGGGCATAAAAGGAGTAGCTCCACACATTAAAAACGCATAAAAATCGGAGCAAATAAAAAGAAAAGCGTACAGGAAAAAGGTCCAATACAAACTGCATATAAAGTGGCTTTGAACATAAAAATCTGGCTGGTGAAAGGATGGAACAGTAAGCAATTGAAGCAATCAATTAAAATTGATCAACGGAATTGAATCACGTGTTACAATATTCGGCTTCGGGTTACATGGAGCATGTGTGGATGTAATAAAGTTACCATAAAAAAAAGGGAATCGATTAAATAGTCTCAAGTGCTTGAGAGAAAGATACTTGTTATTTTGAAAGTACTTTTTATGGCAGCTAAAACCTTAAAGAAATTAAAGAAATATCTCTTCACTTACCTCACCCAAAAGAATGTCAACTGCAAATGCCGAAACCCAAATGCAAAACAGAAGGGCCAACGTTTTGCTAATGTAATTAGAGAGTCTGCAAGTAAAATGCCAGAAAAAAACAAGAAATTAGTAAGGAAATGGAGTAACGAAAAAACTGCATAATGTCCTGGGAAAAAAGGGGTAAGAAAATTACAAACTGTTGCTGCAAAATGTCAACTTAAACCTTTTATGCAGGGAAAGAGAGAATGCATAAAAAAATATATATACAAAAAATATACAAAAAACAAGTAAGAAAAGCTAACTTCGGCCGGAACCGAAGTTTATATACCCTTGCAGATAATTTGTTAC
>JAEIIU010045824.1:0-40046 GCA_018874675.1 Drosophila baimaii | reverse complement strand
ATGACTCCTTCACTGCGTTGCAAACTTCTGACTAAAATTATAATACCCTGCAAGGGTATAAAAAGTACAGCTTAAAGTTTTTCAAGTTTTTGTGCTCTATGAATTATTGAATTAATGATTATTATAATTAATTTAAATTGGTCAAGATATTTAATATTTTTTAGGGAAACTGTTTTTCTTCATTTTTTTTTTTGTTTATTTCTTCTATTTATTGTCTCTTTCAATTAACTTTTTTTTTTTGGGTCTCCCAAATTGGAGCCCAATCCTGGTGTACAGTTGCCTCTCGCTATGCTAAGTTTCAGCAGGCAGGCAGCGCCGCTTAAAGTTGCGGTTAATGCTTCTTCTAACCGCATTACGCTTTTGTTTTGGCTGCTGTTGTTGTTATTGTTGTTGCTATTGCTGCTGCATCTTGTTCGCTCTGATTGATAACCACGCTACACCTGCGCATCGCAGAGCAGCAGTGCGGCAACAGATGATAAACACTAAGGAGTGCAGAGGACAGGGGTGAAGAGAGCGGGTGATGATGGTCGGCAAAAAACGCGCGCCTTTTTCACTCTTTGATGTGTGTGTGCGTGTGTGTGCACAATTGGACATCGGCAAATGCACGGGTGGTGTTGTTGTGTCTGTGTGTGGAGTGTGTGATGGGCGCCAAAACGGAACGCAAAAGTAATCAAAACACACGCACGCAAAACGCAACTCACACCAAAAGAGCACACGTCATTTCTGGGTGTGTATGCGTGCGTATACACACACACAAGCAGCACAGTAAATGCGGCGAATTCGCCACTGACGCACACAAATGCGAACGAATCGGGCGCGCAAGTGCGGCGAATTCGCCGCATCCGCATATGTGTGAGTGCGCGCAAAACGTAAAGAAAATGAAAAAAAAAACAAAAACAGGGTTGCCTGTCCTGTCAATTGCACAACAACAAGAATTGTTGCTTTTCCCTCTCCACGAACGAAAAACAAACAAAATAAACTCGCATCGCTACAACAACAGCAAGAACAGAGAGCAAAGGCCATATAATTATTAATAGAACTGAAAATTGGGTTAGCGATATGTACATAATCAAGCAAAATATCGATTAGCATCGATTGCCGCCGCCTGCCAGCTGCCAGACTGCTGAAAAATTTCACGACCTTCCCGCTGCTAATTAATTGGGCGGGAATGCGAGTGGGACAGGCAGCCAAGCTAGCTCAGCTCGCCTGCATTATTGGCTACATAATTATTTATTCACTAACTTGCCATCGCCACCGCCAGCACACCACCTTTCCCCCTCCCTCAGGTGCGTGTGTTTTTATTTGGGAATTTCTCTGCGCACACAGAGATGCATGGATGGATGTGTACGCATTTGGGCTTACGAATACCAAATTATGATGTTTACGAATGAAATGGAAACGAAAAAAATCTGTATGGATGTATGGTAAAAGAATTCTAACACACTCGCTCCATTCCGTATTCGCATGACAACGCAGTTACATAAAGTGTGGCGTATGTATATGCATGTACATGTGGCCGTATACATACACAGTTCGTTGCCGCGAAACCAGCGAGTGTTGGTGAGGCCCATCAGCGAGCGAGTGTATGTATGTCGGCACAGAGTGCGTGTATGCTGTGCGTTTGTGTGTGTATGCGGTGGCCACAACACGATTCGGTGTGGGAAAGCAACAGCAACACACACACACACACATGAGAAGGGGCGGGGGGTTTAGTGGGGGGCGGGGCGAGAATCCTAGCAGCTTGCACTTGCTAAGGCTAATAGGCAGGCAGCTCTCCTGCTCGCCAACCAAAAAAAAACTATATAAAATGTTGACGTGGACTACTCACCGACTCCCCGCTGACCGTGTAGTTGATGTTCGGCGATATCTCCAGGACAGATTCGGCGTTGCGGCTGCCGTTGTCTGCAAAGCCCCAGGTATAGCCGAAGGGCGGCGGATTCTGGGCGGCGCACATTATTTAGCACAGTGCGGTGCAGAGGCAAACGGGGGGAATAGAGAGAGAGAGATTGGGGGGTGGAGGGTTGGAAGGAGGCGGAAGAGAAAAAAGCGCAAAATTTCCAAACGCAAATGTAATTGCACACTTCTCGCTTGCTTGTGGTATATGTAGGTATGTATGTATGTATTCTAAAGCACGTACAAAATACTAGCCTCCTCTCTAGTAGTAGTAAGTGGAAATTGGTAATGGTAATTTGCGGCTGTGTGTTCTCGAGCCGAACAAAATACAACACACAACAATAATATTTCGATTTGTTTCGATTCGTTTTGGTCTCTCGTTTGGTTTTATTGGCACTTTTCAATGTATTTTTTCGAGGGGATCGCACTGCGACGAAAACGCTAACGAAAATCACCGCCGCATTCGTCCGCCGACGACGAGACTGGGGCGAACTGAACGACTATATAGATTCCGAACGAAAAGAAAGTCAGCCAGAGTCTGCTGCTGCGGGCGCCATTTTTTTCTTTGGCGTTTGGAGCGCCGTGTTCGCTCCACTGATAACACTTTCGGGTAGTGGCCTCAAGGGGGGGCGTGCGGGTGCTGGTGCGTCAGTGTGTGCACGCGCCGTGTGCCTATGTGCAGTTTTTGCAATTAAAATTATAAACAAAACACTCTTTTTCCAATATATTTCACACAGACACTATACCACTAAAATTCCTTAGTGTTCGTTTCTCTGGCACACAAGATGGCGTGCGCGAGCAAGGGTTGCCAGCTACGGGTACTATCGGCGGCACGGTGTATATATAAGGGCAAGGTCTGGCAGCTCTGCGACTATCGATAACTTTACTACAGAACAGAGACGAAACAACTTAAAGCTAATTGTTTTCCGGTTTAAAGTTTACCATTTGTTTTTAACAAATACAAATTTATTTAAGAAATTAATTTTAAATTTGTGATAATATATACATATATTAAAATTATTAGTTAAAATGTCATTTAAAATGAATCTACATGATTAAAGAACAATTTAAAAAAGCAAACCATTTAAATAGGCATTTATTGATTGTCGTAAGGGTATATAAGCTTCGGCTTGCCGCTTGCAAAATTATTTCGTCGGGGAAACTGGATTTTTTTAGTTAGAAATATCGGCTGCTTGATTTCTTAGTGGAAAAGAAAATTTTTCTTATCTGGCAACACTGGCCCCATATGCGGTAACCTAAACCGCTGAATAAAAAATAAATAGAGAATAAATAAAGAAATACTTGTACTAAAACCGAGAAATATAAGCATGCCTTTGTCCCCGGCTAGTGGTATTGGCCGTTTCTACGCCAAGTCGGCCAAGATCATTCGCTTTGTGCGCCTGGGCTGCACCAATCGCCCGTTTTACCACATTGTCGTTATGGAGGTGGGTTATATTTGTGCCTTAAAACCCTGATAAACCTTGAATAAACTCTATATTATACATGTTTAGAGGAGAAAAAACCAGCACCAGCCTGTAATCGAGCAGGTGGGCTCCTACGATCCGCTGCCCAACGATTACAACGAGCGCCTGGTGGCCCTGAACACGGAGAGGATTCGCCACTGGCTGGGCAAGGGTGCCCATCTGTCCACGCCTGCGGCAGAGCTGCTGGGAATCGCTGGTCTGCTGCCCATCCATCCGCGCACCTACATGACCGCCTGGCGCAACCGCAGAGCAGCCGCCGAGGCGGAGGCCAGCGCGGAAAAGGCGGAATCAACCGCTTGAAGATCGGATCGGATCTCCGGGTCGTTAATAAAAATCATAGTTTTCGTTTTACGTTTAACAAGCAGAGATTTCATTATACCCACTGGCGTGCTCTTATTAACAACAAAATGAATACAGATTTAAAATTTATTGCAAAACGTAACCGATACGAGGTGTGAGGTGGTGACCTAATCCAAATGCATGGGGGAAGCAGGTGAGCAGCGAATGGAGCTCCTCCCTAGTTCTAGTCGTGCTTCAGCACTCCAGCGGCCTTCTTCATGCCATCATCGATGATCCTGTCGACGGCTGTAAGCGAAAGGAAAAGAAGAGCATTAGGGAACCTCAAAGACGTTACAGGGTTACAGGGTGGACTCACATTCGTGATGTTTCAGGAAGTAGGGTCGCACCAGCTTGTGGTAGATGATGGTGGAGCCATTCTGTTCCGTGGGCAGCATGCACCAGATGAGGAAAGCACACTGCAAGGCGGATAAAGAAAGAGTTTTAATCAGGGAAAACCCATCAAGGAGACGTAATCGAAACCCACCTTGAGCAGCCAGTAGAAGGGAATCACTGAGGTAAGCAGGCCCGAGAAGAACTCAATCACGGTAAAGATGCCAAAGGTGACCCAGTAAATGAGCCACTTGGTGTCATCCTGCTTTGTGCTGGACTCGATGGCATGGATGGAGATGTAGGCGGGATATAGCACTCCAATGATGTTGCACAGCAGCTGGGCACCCCAGCCGAAGATCAGATAGAGGGCGCAGAGGCCGACGGCAGCTGAAATGAGCAATAAATAGTTAATATTAGTTTGCTATTAATCAAAACTTAGGGTTCCGGCCCTTCCCCGAAACTGTACCATAGCGCAGAAGGGCATTCTCAACGAAAAGGTCGATTATTTTATACTCCAATCCCTCGACTGCCATGCTTGCCGTCTAGTTGGTCAACTGCTGTGGCTGTGGCGGAATTTCCCTTGGGGGCCTTGGCGAAATCTGGGGCCAGGAGCGGTTCTACCAGGCGGCGGGTAATGTGTATAAGCATCTAAGCTATTTATGTTACTTTTTCTTGGTTAAAATTCAAGTAATCCTGGGCTAGACAACCCAATGGCTGTGTCCCTTTCAAGGGCGCCCCTTCTGGGATCCCTGGGATTCCTAAACCGCCCCATGACTCGCCTCGCCTCGCCTTTGGGTCTAATTATAAACCCTTAGCTGTTGTCACTGAGATGTTGTCTCGACCTGCTTCTGATCCCGGCCAGTTGCAGTTTGCCCGCCCAGATGATCGGACTCGCCATTTGTTGCCCCCCTCCGAACGTGTATGCGTGATGTCATTCACGCTAGACCCCCCACCAGAGGCTAATTATATTTATGAACGTATTGTACTTTGGCTGAGGAGGAGGAGCTGCCGCAGCGGCAGCAGCAGGAGCACTCACCTGTGCCCAGGTAAACGAGGGGAACCCTGACATTGCGTCGCACTGCCTGTCGATGTCTGATTTGCATAATATACTCCCAGAGCCACATTGGTGACTCCGTCCGGGGGAGCTGGATCCAAAAGAAGCTCTCTGTCTGGTGTTTGATCTATGCAAGCACTGTCATGCACACAGAGGCGCACACACCTGCCCCGCTAATTTATTTCCACGTGTGTGTCTGTGTGTCAAGCGCCACGTCTCCAGTGCCAACCTTTTGACCCCGTACCGCTGGACTTTCGTAGAGAGATCGCAGCAATGGAATGCTGAGCGAACGATGGATGGCTCACCGCGCGTACTGAGAAAATGTACTTTCGATAAAGTAAACAAAGAAAAGCACAAAAACACGAAAACTTTTATGGATAACGCACTCACACACACTCACTCACACCGGCAGCTGCCTACGTAGGCTGCTGCCCCTTACATGCACACATCACATGCTCACGCTCTCACCTCTCCTAGGAATGTGTGTTGGTGTGTGTAAAAGCGCGCTTGGCGATAAAAAACAAACCAAAGTTAATTCCAAACTTAAACGGAGTGATTACCGCCTAATTGGTCACCAGGTAGGTAGCCAGGCGGGCGGGTGGCAAACCCCCCTTTGCCAACATCAGCCAGCGCCTGACTATATATAACAGGTTGCTATTTATAAATGTCGTGAAAAATTCCACTGCATCTCGATGGCGATGGTTACGCAGCCACTTCAGGGGTCAACCGGGGTGTGTGCGTTTTTTTGGGGGTCAAGGCAGGAGCGATGACGTCGCCGCCACAGGGACAGGGACAGGGACAACTCACCAAAGAAAATATTAACGCGGTCCACGCCGGTCTTCTCCTCGACGGTGTCGAAGGCCTTCGTCCAGGGCTTGTTGGCATCGCGCAGCGATTTGTCCACATTCTGCTTGTAGCCGTTGAAAAACTGTTGCACCTGGGCGATTTGGGTGGCCATTATGTGGGGTAATTTGGTAAGTTGTCAATCGAAAAAATGCGACGCCGACTTAAAGAATTTCCAATTCCAACGACAGTGTGACCGTAGTTAATGTTGTAAATAATGCCAAGACGCACTGCGAGGGTGACAGAGCAAAAAGCTCGGATTTTTTGCTGCCCAGCATGGGGTATTACTTATTACTAATGATACTTTCGGGCGGGAAATTTAACTTTTCACTATTTTATAGGTTTCTAAATTCTCAGTGTGCGAAAAGTTAGAAAATATATTTCACACAGCTGTCTGAAGCTCTCAATATCCAGTTTTACTTGGGAAACAGTTAGAAATAAGCCACATCCCGAGTTCCCAGCGTTGCCACATATTAATTTGCTTTTAAAAATGAACTTTTTGACTTTAAAACTATAAATTTATTAAAATGCCCTGAAAAAGTTTGTTAAAGCTTGCATTATCCTAAATCGTATCCTTGAAGACATAACGGTTACGCAGGTTTTGCAACTTGTCGAAAAAGACAAAGGTCAAGGTGGTGTGGGGCGCACTGCGGCAATAGATGGGCCAGAAGCCCTTGTACATGCCGTGCAGTCCTTCCTTGCGAAAAATTTTAAAGAAACAATCCACCAATCCCCGATATACGAGGCCACGTCCATTGGCATCCACCGGCTGATTATACATCCGTGTGGTGACCACATCGAATGGTGAGTTGGCAATGGACACCATGGTTCCCGAGGTCAAGCCGGCGCAAAAGGACAACAATACGGGATGTGTGACCCAGCCGTTATCCCGCAGCGCTGCCTTCGCCTTGGGGAAGGTGCCGATTTGGACGCTGGAGGCGACCAGCGCCCGGTTAAGGCTAGTCATAGCACCGCGCCAGAATCCCCGGATGCCGTGCGCCGCGTAGATTTGCCTGAAAGCGTCTATCATCGAGGTGTGCCTGTGCTGAAAGCCCACTGCTATCGCCTTGACAGCCTGTGCATGCTGCTGTGATTTTATCTGGAAAGGATTAACAAATGAGTATCACAGTATTTATGAAGGGTGGCCTCAACACATCACTCACCATATAGAAGGGGCTGGCCAGAAATGTACCGATACCGCCGCCCAAAGAACCAAAGAACATGCCCCGGTAGAAGATAACATTGCCATCCTTGTCCTGCAAGTAACCATGCTCCAAGGCATTCGAGTAAACCCCTAATCTGCCAGGGAGACATTAAAATATAAGGATTCTGTTAGTAATTATAGTTCAGAGGATGTGGAGGTTCCATTTTTAGTAATAAAGAGAGCGCTGAAGACTCTCAAGAGTTCTTATTTTGTTTTGGAATCAAGTAAAAAAAGAATCTTTTTAAAAAGTTTAAAATTTTATACGTTTAACTTATTTTAAAATATATTTAACGCTAAAAAACGGTATCATATTGTAAGTTCTTGAAGAAAAATCTAAAGATAAGAGCCACCTGACTTCATCATATTACTACGTTGTTATCTAAGAAACTGTCTTCTAAAGGGTTTTGTTTTTAACGTGGGATCAACATAATATACATTTAATACTTAATATTTAATAATAATATTAAATATCTAGTAAAAGCTAGAATAGGCTTTGAGAAACAGATGTAATTTCTAGGGCTTCAAAAATAGTCTCCTCCGTGTTACAGCTGGGTGACCCAGGAGTCACTACATACCTGATGGAATTAACAACAAGCTGATAGCCCAGGGCCGGCGCCAGACCCTTCTCCAAGGCCAGGAGACCGTCGTTGCGGATGATCTGCAGCATGGCCTGGGGCAGATGCCTGTAGGGCTTCGCGTAAGTCCCCTTAGCCGCCAGCTCGCCCTGCAACTGCATGCGGGTTTTAACCACGTCCATAGGATTTGTGAACATCACCGCCCCCATGGCAGCCAGGCCGCCCAGCAAGAGATCCGACTTGACCATGTTTTTTTTCTAATTCTAATTTTTGGTTTTGTTTATGTTACGTTATCATCGTGTTTACTGTTGGTTTGGGCTAGTTAATAGAATTGTAAAACCATCGGCAGCAAGTATATCGAATGGTTACATAACTGAAAAAATATATTCGAAAGCGAAAGTCATGGCTTATTTGGGGTTAAAGGAGTAATTAATTGTAGGTTTCATTAATTAAGTTTTTAATTCATCTTGTAAATTAATAAATTATAGTAGGTGAAATAATATCGATAGGTCTGAGTGCTAGAAAATTTAAAAAGATAAAAAGTCTGTTATTTTTAAAACCAGCAGGATAAGGGTAAAGAAAATATTTCTTTAAAGAATTAGATAAATTTGGCTATTGATTCAGGTGTCCTTTTTCAATTAAATCAATATGTATCAGTCTTTAAATAGTATTTAATAAGGAAAATATATATTTAGTTTACTTATCTCAGCTTACATATACTTTTTTAAAGAAAAGTATACACATTTCAGGTATGATGGCATTCTTGTCGTGAATCCGTATCCTTATCCTTATTGTAATAAAGGCTCAGATTGCTAGCGAGGTTAAAAAGAAACCTTAAATATTGTGGCATTTTATACAAGTTTTAGAATGTTTTAATTTTATTAAAAAATCCTCAACCGCTTGCCTACTGATCTCAAGGTTTCCGAGTAGGATCAAAGAACAAAGCCCAAATATCTGATCTCATTTTTGAGTCTTAATCGAATGCTGTTAAAATCGAATGATCAGTTTCAAAGGCGATACCTTGATATCGCTGTTTTATCGGTATTAACTGATATAGCTATCGCTACTTGGGAAAAGGGTGGGACGTTTTAAATTAAAAACGGTACATGATCTACAAAGTTAAAAGGTTAGTTTACTTTTAAAGAATTGACTACATCTTCAATAAAAGAAAATAAAAAGGAATTACCTTAATACTTACTTTATAAAAAACACTTTACACCCTATTTAAGATTATACTTTTCACGCAGGGCGATCAGCTCATCGAAGAACAAAAGGACCAAAGTACCATACGGAGCACTTCGGAGGTAGATGGGCCAGAAGCCCTTGTATAAGCCATACACTCCCTCCGATCGGAAGATCTTAAGTACACAGTCCAGCCAAGCGTTGTAGTAAAGCCCACGACCATGGGCATCCACACCCTGGTTGTACAGCCGCGTTGTGACCACATCCAGGGGAGTAATTGCCACCGCCACGAATGACCCGGCTGCCAAGCCAGAACAGAAGGACAGGCATGTGGGATGAGTGATTAAGCCGCTCTCCTTTAACAGCACCTTGGCCTTCCCGAAGGTTCCGATTTGAAAGGCGGAGGCCGTCGTGGCTCTGCCCACATTAGCCACAGATCCCCGCCAGAGCCCAAAGACGCCGTTCTTCCGGTATATCTGCCTTATGGCATCTATCATCGATGTGTGTTTATGCTGATAACCGACGGCAATCTGCTTGGCGGCCTGCGCCTGAAGTTGCGTCTTGATCTGGAACGGAAAAGTTGGCAATCAGCGATCGGTTTGCATTATATAATCGCTTACCAGGAAAAAAGGGCTGGCACAATAAGAGCCAATAAGGCCGCCAAAGGCGCCCCAAAACATTCCT
Source organism: Drosophila baimaii (assembly GCA_018874675.1). Classification (NCBI taxonomy): domain Eukaryota; kingdom Metazoa; phylum Arthropoda; class Insecta; order Diptera; family Drosophilidae; genus Drosophila; species Drosophila baimaii. The sequence continues at coordinate 30,458 of JAEIIU010045824.1, read as the reverse complement.
CTGACAAAGGAGATCTCGCCCTTGCTGTTGTTTACCCAACCCTTCCTCACAGCATTGTTGTATATACTTAATCTGTGGATAAAATAGGTTTAAACTTAAGAAACTCCTGGGGGTAATGTATTAAAACTCACCTGAAGGAGTTTATGACAAACTGGAAGCACAAGGCTGGCGCCAAGCCCTTCTGCAGGCCCAGGATGCCATCATTTTTTGCCACTGTAACGAAGGCCTGAAAGATGTTCCTGTACGGCTGGGCATGCGTTCCACGGGCAGCCAGTTCTCCCTGCAGTTGGATGCGAGTTTTGATCACCTCCACAGGGTTGGTGAGAGCTCCAGCTCCCATGGCGGCAATGCCGCCCAGCACAAAATCCGACGTAGCCATCCAAACCCTATCCACAACCAAAGATTGAGGACTAAAAAAGTTGTTGCAAGCTTATACAAATACTATTACGCTTTTCCTGCATGCTTTATGGAGCGGGCGCGCGGGTTATAAAAATATAAACAAGGCGAACAGCTGATACCTGCTGGAATTGTTGATAACATATACAAATATCAATTATCGATAAATATTTAGATCGTGACACTAATCGATATTATTCTAATAAAAATACTCGATACTTGAAGAAAGGGCGCAAACTTTTAAAAGAAATTAAAGATATTAGGAAGATTATTCAACCTAGACTATTAAAAAACACCAGTTACCCTTAAAATAGAACTCTTTAATCCATTTATAATTATTTAAGATTATATCTCTCGCGCAGGGCGATCAGTTCATCGAAAAACAACAGCACCAGAGTGGAGTACGGAGCACTCCGCAGATAAATGGGCCAGAAGCCCTTGTACAAGCCATACACTCCCTCCGACCTGGAGATTTTAAGGACACAGTCCAGCCAACCATTATAGTAAAGCCCACGACCATGGGCATCCACACCCTGGTTGTACAGCCGCGTGGTAATCACATCCAGAGGAGTGATAGCCACCGACACAAACGACCCAGCTGCTAAGCCAGAGCAGAAGGACAGACATGTGGGATGGGTGATCAAGCCACTCTCCTTCAACAGCGCCTTGGCCTGACCAAAGGTGGCAATCTGGACAGCCGAGGCCGTTGTGGCTCTGCCCACATTAGCCATGGATCCCCGCCAGAGTCCAAAGACGCCGTTCTTCCGGTATATCTGCCTTATCGCATCACTCATCGAGGTGTGCGGATGCTGATAACCGACGGCTATCTGCTTGGCGGCCTGCGCCTGAAGTTGCGTCTTGATCTGGAACGGAAAAGTTGGCTATCAGCAATCAGGGGAATCGGGGGCTTATCTTATCTCCGCCAGACATTGTCAAGCGGCGGCAGACACCTCTGAGGTTTGATTTACATAATCGCTTACCAGGAAAAAGGGGCTGGCACAATAGGAGCCCACAACGCCGCCAAGGGCGCCCCAGAACATGCCACGGGCAAAGGAGATTTCGCCCCTGCTGTTGTGCACCCAACCCTTGTCCACTGCATGGGTGTAAATGCTTAATCTGTGGACAGAATAGGTTTAAGCTTAAGGATCTCCTGGGAATAGGATACTAAAACTCACCTGAAGGAGTTAATGACAAACTGGAAGCACAAAGCTGGCGCCAAGCCCTTCTGCAGGCCCAGGATGCCATCATTTTTGGCCACTGTAACGAAGGCCTGGAAAACGCTCTTGTAGGGCTGAGCGTGCGATCCTCGGGCAGCCAGTTCACCCTGCAGCTGAATGCGAGTTTTGATCACCTCCACGGGGTTGGTGAACACTCCAGCTCCCATGGCGGCAACGCCGCCCAGCACAAAATCCGACGTAGCCATCCCCCGTGCGCTCTCGCTCACTATCTAGCGATCACTAACCGCCACCCAACTGGCTTATGATAAGCCCCAGACTGAGACAAAGTGTGTGTGTGTGTAAAAAGTAACAAATGAACAGGGTTTTATTGCACAGTTACTGGCTACGAGGAACAGCTCGGATTAATGGTTATTTTTAGCTTACTGAAGGCACAATTCGGTTCTTGGGGCTATGCTAGGCATAAGAGATTGGAACTAGGAATTCTAAGCTACTCACTACACTGGCTAACAAAACAAACAGGTCAAACAGTTTTTGTACTTAAAGTAAGGCTAGACACGACGCCTCTGTGTGTGGGAGCTCTATTGGAGGCCGTACTTGGTGCGTAGGGCGATGAGCTCGTCAAAGAAGAGCAACACTAGCGTCGAGTGCGGGGCAATACGCAGGTAATTGGCCCAGAAGCCCTTGTACATACCGTAGACGCCCTCGGAGCGCAGGATCTTAACGAAGCAATCGACCCATCCGCGATAGAGCAGGCCACGGCCTTCGGCATCAACGCCCTGATTGTACAACCTTGTGGTGATCACATCCGGCGGCGTTATGGCCACCGACATAATGGAGCCAGCAATTAGGCCCGCCGAAAAGGAGTTCAACGTGGGCTGTGTCACCAAATCGTGCTGCACCAGCAGGGCTTTGGTCTTGCCAAATGTGGCTATTTGGGCACCCGAGCCAAGGGCAGCCCGGGGCAAGGCAGCCACCGAACCACGCCAGAGGCCAGCAATTCCATTTTTAGTGTAAATCTGCCTAAGGGCATCGCTCATGGAAGTGTGCGAGTGCTGGAAGCCAACGGCGATTTGCTTGGCGGCCTGCGATTGCAGTTGGGTTTTGATCTGGAATTGGCAAGGAGATTAAATGGTTAATATTATAAGTTAATATTATTAAGAGTTGGTTAAGTAATTTATAAGCTCTTAAAATCTCTGTGTTTTTGAGTTCCTAATCATTTATAAGACTTCCTATCCTAACTCTTAATTTGTTTACATATCTAAGGCTGGCAATTGTCAATAGAAGTCTCTTATCTTTGGCAAAGTCCGAAAAGTGTGATGAGCATGGGGCTCCTCAGATAGATAAGCTTATTTGTTTATGTAACCCCTCCCTCCTAATCAGGCAGCAGCAGTGCGAAGCCGGGACGTACCAGGAAAAAGGGACTGGAGCAATAGGAGCCCACCACGCCGCCAATGGCGCCCCACATCAGGCCCATGCCGTAGGACACCTCACCCTGTCGGTTGTGCATCCAACCCCGCTCCATGGCCTCCGAGTAAATGCTGAGACTGGCGGGGGGAGTAAAAATAAAGTTAAAAAATCAATCAAGAAATACAGAATAAAAGCGTCTACCTACCGAAAGGAATTTATGATGAACTGGAAGTACAAGGCGGGCGAGAGGCCCTTTTGCAGGCCCAGCAGGCCATCGTTTTTGGCCACCGTGTAAAAGGCGTTGGCAATGCCCTTGTACGGCTCCACATATGTCCCCCTGGCCGCCAGCTCGCCCTGCAGCTGGATCCGTGTCTTGATCACCTCAATGGGGTTGGTAAAGAAGGTGGCGCCCACGGAGGCCAGGCCGCCCAGCACAAAATCCGAGGTGGCCATGTGTGTGTCGTTGCGATGTAATCACGAGTTGCTTCTCCGAGGAGCGTTCTGATATTGACTAGAAATGGTTGTGCGCCGCCTGCCGCGGATCTCCGGTGGCCTCTAGGAAGGCGTGCGCTGTGCCGCTCTGGAGTATTTCATAATTTCGTGGTTTAATTAGCAAGCACGGCGTGCTCCCCCTGGCCCGTTAAATAAATATAATAAAACGTTATTATGAGGAATAACTTAGCTTTTGTTTTAGTGTGACCATGCATCGCCAAAGTGAAGAGAAAAATACTAGTTAAGAACTGGTCACTCTTCAGACACCTAGCCATTTTTCTGGCTATAATTCCGCCAAAACATGTCATAAATTTCTCTATTTATTTATTTATTATTTATAAACCAGCTTTTTTACCTTTTCAACTTATCATAATATAATTAATGATTTTAAGTAATTTCCCCTAATTTAATGCATCTTTTTTAGCTTAAATAAATTATTTTAACAATTAAAATACTCCCCTACTTGCACACATCTCCCCCGCTAGCGGAGAAAAGGCCAGGCCGTCAGCTCTGGTCGCTCTCTTTCCTTTCGAGCTGTCACCGACGACGTGTGCGTGTTATTTTCAACTGCATTTGTTTAAATAATTGAAATAACATTAATAAAACGATGACTTCGCATCCGGTATTCATCGATCTGTCCCTGGACGAGCAGGTAAAGTGGCGCTAAGGAGCCGGAGGCATGTTTTCAGGCGGCTGCTTCGGCGAAATTGAGGTTATGTCTTCCTCTTCCTGCAAAACAATGTTAATATTTTGCGAAATTTGTGAATTTCCCCGAACAGGTGCAAGAGCTGCGCAAGTATTTCAAGAAGCTGGGCGCCGAAATCTCATCGGAGAAGTCCAACAAGGGCGTGGAGGATGATTTGCACAAGATCATTGGCGTCTGCGATGTTTGCTTCAAAGACGGCGAGCCCTCGCAGATTGACGGCATCCTCAACAGCATTGTGTCCATTATGATCACGGTGAGTAATCCCCATAACATAGCAAGGTGTCTTTACTAACGTTCTTTATTATAGATTCCCCTGGATCGGGGCGAGAACATTGTGCTGGCCTACTGCGAGAAGATGACCAAGGCGCCGCATCAGCCGCTGGCCAAGGTGTGCCTCCAGTCGCTGTGGCGTCTGTTTAATAACCTGGACACCGCCTCGCCCTTGCGCTACCATGTCTACTACCACCTCGTGCAGGTGGCCAAGCAGTGCGACCAGGTGCTGGAGGTCTTCACCGGCGTCGACCAGCTCAAGACCCAGTTTGCCAATTGCCCACCCTCGTCGGAACAGATGCAGAAGCTCTACCGCCTGCTGCACGACGTGACCAAGGACACCAACCTGGAGCTGTCCTCCAAGGTGATGATCGAGCTGCTGGGCACCTACACCGCTGACAATGCCTGCGTGGCCCGCGAGGATGCCATGAAGTGCATTGTGACCGCTTTGGCCGACCCCAATACATTCCTGCTGGATCCCCTGCTGTCGCTGAAGCCGGTCCGTTTCCTGGAAGGCGACCTCATCCACGACCTGCTGTCCATCTTCGTCTCCGAGAAGCTGCCGGCTTACGTGCAGTTCTACGAGGACCACAGGGAGTTTGTCACCCTGCAGGGCCTGAACCACGAGCAGAACATGAAGAAGATGCGTCTGCTGACCTTCATGCAGCTGGCGGAGAGCAGCCCCGAAATGACCTTCGAGACGCTGACCAAGGAGCTGCAGATCAACGAGGATGAGGTGGAGCCCTTCGTTATCGAGGTGCTGAAGACGAAGCTGGTCCGCGCACGTCTGGATCAGGCCAACCGCAAGGTGCACATCTCCTCCACCATGCACCGCACCTTCGGGGCTCCACAGTGGGAACAGCTGCGGGATCTGCTGCAGGCCTGGAAGGAGAACCTCAGCTCGGTGCGCGAGGGCCTCACAAGCGTCTCCTCGGCGCAACTGGATCTGGCCCGCACCCAGAAGCTGATACACTAGGACACGCCAGCCGGTCAAAAGATAAGGAACAAATGCAAGCAACTTCGGGACAATTGAATTACGATCTAAATTAATTTCAAGAGAGCGTGCGTGGATGGATAACTTGAATAAATTTATAAGTAAAAACGAAAGTGTATAGAACCAAAGGCACTAGAAGTACTAAGACGCAGAACGCCATACGATTTTTCGCTTAGGCTGTATCAATGCGGACAAATCCGTGTGTACACACACACGGTTGCCATGGAGACGGAGAGAGTGAGCGGCATGGCATAACTATAGCAGGTAGCCTCTTCAGCTCCGATGAGGACTCAAAATATATTCAGAGACATGCGCTAGAAAGAGATAGCAAGCGAACGACAGCACAAATAGAGTCTTCAAAATAGGGCAGTTCTCTCAACGAGGCTTCTATAGTTTTCCCAACTTTGTGAGAGCGGAAGAGCGGGACAGCGCGAGAGCGGGAGAGCGCGAAAGCTCACCCAAAAACTGAAAAATGAGCTTGCATATTGCAAATCAAATGTATGGTCGTTACTCATCTTAGTGCTTATAGTGTCTTTAATAGAACCAAGTCTCGTTGCTGGCGAGCAATACTTTTCTAGCTTACAACTAAACAGTGTCTCGAAAGGCTTTTCGGTTTTCATTCATTCAATTACACTTTAAGCTTGATAAATTATTAAATTAAGCTTTCAGGAATATACTAACAAGGTTTTTTAACAAATTCGAAAATTATTTAAAAGACAGAATTTGCTATTGTTTCTTAAAAAGCATAGTTGTTCCCATTGGCAAGATAAAATCATACAAAATAGTTCTGTGAATGTGAAAACCGAAAAAATGGCCAAGTAGAGTATTACTTATTACTTATGATCCCTTACAGCTCCTCGTGCGCCTTGGCCTGTTGGCGGTCCTTCTCCTTGGGAAAGCCCCAGAAATACGAGGGAAAACCATGCGAGTCGCGCTCTCGTTTCACAAAGGCCGAGTACGATGAAATGCAGTTGCCTATAAAGTGGTTCGACTGTCCCAGAATAGCCAAATCCAGATAGGGATCATCCTCGGGCAGCTTGTGCACACTGATGCCCATGCGAGTGAGCGCCGTACTGAGTTCCCCGATCATGTGATTCGAGTCTGAGGCCACGAAAACCGACTTGATCTCATTATTGGGCTGGGTTTGGCGCACATTCTTGATGGTCCTCTTCAGCTGACGCACAATGGCCTCCTTGGAGGGCATGCAGAGCTCGGGATAGAGGGGTCCTCGCTCGTTCTTATAGCCCAAGCATTGGGGCGAGGCGAACAGGTGTTGGCTATCCTTGACGTGCTCGCAGGCTCGCACCCAATCGATGCCATTGCGCAGGTGTAGGCCCACAAAGGCGCCACGTGGCAACTGTTCCCGGATGAACTCCCTGGCCGCATCCCTGTACCGTTGGCTCCAGTGCATGTACTGCTGCAGTTGGCAGTTTTCTAGCTGAACGGGAAAACTGGCCGGAGCTCCGGTGAAGGCAAGAACGGGCCACAGCTCCGGCGGATACTTGGCCTGCCACTTCGCGGCGACGGCACTGTGATGGACATCGAAGTGCAGGGGCCCATAGAACTCGGATCTCACGAAATCAATGTGAAAAGTATCCCAAAAGGGGCCGAAGGGATTTCCATCCTTGGCATGGCAATTGGGCTTCTCCGGATCATTCTTCTCCTGCTGCAGGCTCTTGCGTTCCATGTAGCAGAAGGACACGCGCTCTGATTCCGGCCAGACATCATCGGCCAGGTGCCACATAAAGTCCGCCATTGTGATGACGCGGTGGTACTCCTGCAGCGGCTCCACCTCAAAGTATGTGTTGAAGGGCACTTGGCGGGAGCGCAGCTCACCCTTGCGGTACTCCACCCATGGCGGCAGGATAAGGGTGCGATTTAAGGCCTTGGCAAAGGCCAATGAGCCCAAAAAGTGGTCGGCCTGGTTACCAAAGCGTCCTGCCAGAAAAAAAGTGGGTTTTACTGGGTGCACCTAAAGCAGGTAAAGCCCGACTTACCCATGCAGGGACAGTAGGTGAGGTAGCCGTTGGGATCGCGTCCTAATTGGCCGCATGCTGAGCTTATTAATATGAAAATTAAGCAAATTAATTGGAGCTTCGGTTTAAGCCACTGCATTCTGCCGGCTTCGCTTTCCTCTGACGTTGGGCAGCCCTGGGCATTAGGGTGCTTCACTTTTTTAAAAGAAAATTTCTAATAGCGAGGTTTTTGTATACGAAATTTATTTTACGCTTCATATATTCTTTTTACCATTGTTTATTTGTAATTTTTTAATTATTGTTCTTTATTTTAGTATTTTCTTATTATAAAGACTTATTCTTGATACACCCTGTTAAATACTGTCAAAATAAAAAGGTCTGGCAACCCTTGCCATCCCTATCATTTGTTTTTGTTATTTCTAAAAGATAATATTATTATTTAATATTGTCTGCCAAATTTATAGACTTTTTAAGTATGCATAGTCTGTGAGTATTCCACTCACCACCAATCTCATCACAATCTCATCCTCCCATTCCTCCTGCAGCAAAGAGGCGGTCCGACTCTTGGGTGGCGGACGAATAGGATCCACTCGGATTTACCGGCGCAACTTGGCGGATGACGGACCGCCGACAGACCGGCATGCGTTCAAGTGGCAAAAACCAGTGGGCCAGTACACCGGTATCCATATCTACAATCACGGGCTGCGCCAGAAGGTGCCATTGGTGCTGCCCAACCCACATATGGTCACCTGGTACACCTGCGGCCCAACCGTCTACGATTCCGCTCACCTGGGTCATGCCAGCACCTATGTCAAGGTTGATATTCTGCAGCGCATTCTGCGGGATTACTTCAAGATCAACCTGGTGACTGCCATGAATATCACAGACGTGGACGACAAGATCATCAAGCGAGCCCGGCTCTCGGGCATCGACTGGCTGAAAATGGCACGCGCCTACGAGACCGAGTTCAGGCAGGACATGCTCCGCCTCAAAGTCCGGCCGCCGGATGTGTGCTGTCATGTGACCACCACAATGCCGAGTATTGTGCAGTTTATCCAGGAGTTAATAACGGAAAACCAGGCCTATGTCACGCCTGACAAATCCGTGTACTTTGATGTGTCCCAGAGTCCGAACTATGGCAAGCTACAGAGGCTGGGACAGGGCGAGGAGGAAAAGTCGGATCCGGCCAAGAAAAATAGCGCAGACTTTGCTCTGTGGAAGTCCCGCGAGGCGGCGAGCAAGGAGCCCACCTGGGAGGCCCCATGGGGCGGCGCGGGTCGTCCCGGCTGGCACATTGAGTGCAGCGCCATCGCGGGACTCTTCTTTGGCCGCCAGCTGGACTTCCATGCCGGTGGCTTGGACCTACGCTTCCCGCATCACGAGAACGAGGAGGCCCAGTGCTGTGCCCGCTACAAAACCGACCAGTGGGTCAACTATTGGCTTCACACCGGCCAGCTGAGCATGGTGGGTGACCAGCAGAAGATGTCCAAGTCGCTGGGCAACACCATCTCGGTGAGCGAGATGCTGAAAAAGTACACCGCCGACGAGTTCCGCATGGCCTGCCTCCTGTCGAACTACCGCAATGCCATGCCCTACAGCGAGCAACTGATGCTGACGGCCCGCCAGACGCTGCAGCGCTTCAGGAACTTCCAGGCTGATCTCGGCGCCTACACGCAGTTCCTCAAGCCCATTCACCTGTTGGACGAGGGTGCGCTGAAGGCGCAACTGGCCCACACGGTCACCGAGTTCGATAGCAGCCTGCGGGATGACTTCGATACGGCGCGAGCGGTTAGCGTCCTCATGGACCAGATGAGCAGCATCAGTCGCTGCATCAACGAGCAGCATGTGAACGCCGAGCAGGAGCCGGCCTTCTGCATGGATCTCCTCTTGGCGGCCGGGAACTTTATTAACCGAGCGATGGTCACGTTCGGAGTTTCGGAAATGATTCAAAGCGGCGACTCGTTGCAGGAGAAGATCTCATCAAATCAGATGCCCAGCATCGATCCCTCTCTGTTGGTTGACGATGTGTTGTCTGTTCGAGGAAGGATGCGGGTGGAGGCCACCTCGGGCAAAGAGAAGAACTCCCAGTTGCTGGCCGCTTGTGATGATCTAAGAAATCTGCTGCAACAGCATGGCATTCAGGTGCGCGACCACAAGCAGGGCAGCTCCTGGGTCTTTGCCGTGTCCTGTCCCACGCCCGATGACCAGAGCAAACGCTCCATTGAATAAAAAGCCTGTTAATTTTACGCATTTTTTGTTATTACATAAATGCATCTCTCATGCGTAGTCGGAAGGGTTGATCGGAGGCCACCGCATGCTCTGCCTTGTACAGATCTTTGGTTATCAGATAGTCACGGACCAGCTTAAAGAAGGCACCCATGCTGGTGAAGGCCACAAAGCTAATGGAGAGCACAAAGTGCCACTCTACGCTCTCGGCGCTCAGCGAACCGATCTCCACCAGCAGCACGGCCGCCTGAAGGGTGGCCAGCGTGGAGTAAATGATGGTGGGATTGTGGAAGAGTTTCTGGAAGAGAACGATGAGCAAGGGAACTAACCTTAGAGTAAGCTACTCACATAGAACCGCGCATGACTGGCATTGCCCGGTGTGGCCACAGTAACCACTCCCTGACTACGGTACAGGCCGCCGTTGTGCTTCACCACAGTGCCATGGCCATATGATGAATATTTCGACCAGGCCAAGGCACTGGCAGCCACAATTAGTTGCGAGGGCGCCGGCTCTCTGTCGATTCGCTGCCAGCAGCCCAAGTGGAGAGTGGCCCGATGCAGCGTATCGCTGTACTTGGCCGGATACAGGAACACCGCGCACAGACTGAAGGCGCCCAGGCAAACGATGATACAATGCTGGGCAGCCCGGAGCACATTATACTGGACACTGATGGCCAGGCAACAGGGCACCAAGCCACTGTAGTAGGCATTCAGCATGGAGGTAAAGATGAGCTGCTTGAAGCGTTTGTTAAAGTCATGACGCAGCGTCTCCACTTCGTCGCGGATGTGCACGGCATTGGTGGTGCAGCTGTGGACGGGAAGATCGTTGATATACACGCCGGGCAGCTCGAATCTGGTGCGCAGGAAGGGCTCCAGCTGGAAGCCAAAGATCAGGAAGTAGATGACGACCCTAAGGAAGGGTAGTTCGAGATTTAAGAGATTCTCCTTCAGGATAAAAATGTAACCCACGGATAGGAAAGGAAGAGCAGCAACATGTAGGTGTGCTGCTGGTACAGTTTCATGGCACAGAAGCCCAAGCCCAGCTGCACAAGGCCTCCAAATCCGTACTTAACCGCCAGTCGGATCCACCGCTGACTCTTCTCGTTGCCCCTCCTTATCTTCACCAGGAGCAGGCAGTATATCAGTCTCCGCGTGTTGAGTATGAGCAGCAGGTAGCGCAGATACGGATCAATCAGCTCTATGTTCTGTAAAGCAAGAGATTCCATCAGTTTCTTTGGGTAAGCCGCTAAAATCTAGACCAAACCCACCACCATGTGCCTTGTGTGCGCCTGTGGTAGCCACCAGTTGGTCCTGTAGATGTTTATGAACTGTACAATGGCCGATCCCATGGTAAAGGCGCACATTATGAGTTCGCTAAGCCACTCGGATGTGGTGGCATGCTCGGGAAAGGGAATGTGCTTGGGCATTGCAGTTGCCGGCGTCTGGGTGGGCTGCTGCTGGCCTGGTTTCGGTGTCAGCAAGTGGGCGTAAGTATCCTGCGTCTCGCTGGAGTTGCTGCCATCACTACTGCGCTCATCGTAGGCCATTTCGAATGGTGAAATTGCTTTTACTAAAAGCTACATTTAAACAAATTCAAGCAACTGTGATTTTGAGCGGTTTTGTGATCAACAAATGCACCGAGAGCAGTGTTGGAAAGTGGCTGAATGCCGGATGCATGTTTAAGGGGAGTGTAGAATGACAAGGCAAGAATTTAAGAAATAAATATAATATATGTGTGAACAATCAAATAAAATATGTATAATCTATAATACTTAGTTATGCAATTAGCTGTAAAAAAATTATAATATATAAAATAATGAGTATAATATTTACCCCCGACTTATGCACTCCGCCCCTGCTTTTTCTCTCAGCTGTTGAACCTGTGCATACCCTCCAACGATTACCAACACTGGCCGGGCAGACAGTTAACAGCTGTCTTTTCGGTTTTGTAACTGTTTCCGCGGAGTTATTGGAAATAAACATAAAAAAAGCTTAAAAACCTGTAAAAATGATGCGCTACGAGGGCAACGAAAGACTGGCCGACGAGACAGCCTGTGCGGGCGTGAGGGCTGACCTAAAGATGTGCCTGCTGGAGAGCGAGTGCTGTCGCATGGGTAAAACACCGCGCCAGTGCCTGCAGGACAACAATGTGCCGCCAGAGTGCCAGGTGCTGCGCAACACCTTCTACGAGTGCAAGCGCTCCCTGGTGCGTACATCCCATACATATAATCTCTTTTATTTAACATGTAATCTTCCCCCTTCCAGCTGGACAACCGGCAGCGTTTTCGCGGTCGCAAAGGCTACTGAATGAAGTTTAAACTTAAAATATATTTCTAAGCTTTTAAAATACAAAAAATTACAATTATAAATGGTTTTTTTAGACCATTAATTGCGACGTCGTCGTACGCGTGATATACGCCAGGCATTGGGCTCCTCGTACTTGTTGTACAGCGGCTCCAGGCGCTGGTTCTTCTTGAATTTGCTGAGCTTCGTGGGGTCCGAGAAGCGGAAAAAGGAGGGAGCAAACTCCACCAGCCATTTGGGATCAATGGTGGTCACCTCGCGCATGTACTCCTTGGTGGTCTGCACCAGCTCGTGGTAAATGACCCACTCTGGCTGACGATTGAAGAGAGCACTCGACGGATGGATGTAGACCACCTGAGAGTCGACCAGGGTGCGGTAGCCCTCCTGTGGATCCTTCTTGGCCGCATTCCTAAAGAAACCCGAGCAGATGGCCTTCTGTATGCGCACCGAGTTCTTGCCAGCGGACACCACATCCAGCTTGTGCCTGTCCATGATGCCCAGCAGCTGCTTCCGCACATCCTGGCTCCGCTTGAGGGTTCGGATTTGGACGAAGTTTTCATAGCACCAGGCATTCGAGAATTTGTTGTTCTTCCAGCTGTTGTACACCGCCAGCAGGGTTAGGTGGTCGCCTGTAAAGAGATTTGGTTAGTAAGGGATCAGGTGACATTAAATCTCCAGCTTCAAGGCTGCACACTCACCTTCCGCCTGGTTAAACTTGGCCTTCTTCTGATCCGCCAGCGCCTGCTTATCCTTAGGCCTGTAGAACACATTCTGGACACTCAGCATGGATACAATGGTGAGGATCTCATCGGAGCACTGCAGGGCCACCGACATAATCAGCATCTTGGAGAGATTCGGCTCCAGGGGGAACTCCGCCATTCGCCTGCCCAGACGCGTAAGCAAACCCTCATCATCCAGGGCCGACAGCGAGTGCAGTTGCTCCAGCGCCATTACCAGTGACTCCACTGGCGGTGCGTCCATGAAATCAAAGTGCAGCAGATCGTTAATCCCCATGGTCTTCAGCTGCAGCACTGTGGTGGCCAGATTGGTGCGCTGAATCTCCGGCACGGGCGTGGGCAACATCTCGTCCCGATAGGCGCGCTCCGTGTAGAGGCGATAGCACTTTCCCGGACCCGTACGTCCGGCTCGGCCGGCTCTTTGCTTGGCAGCCGCCTGCGAAATGGGCGTGACCACCAGGGAGTCCATGCCAGTCTTTGAGTTGTACACCTTCTGCTTGACAAAACCAGGATCTACCACATAGAATATGCCATCGATGGTGAGGGAAGTCTCCGCTATGTTGGTGGCTATGACAACCTTGCGGCTACCCGCTGGCGCTGGGTCAAAGATACGCGTCTGCATCTCAGAGGGCAGGGCAGAGTACACGGGCAGGATGATGAGCTCAGGGACATCGGGTCCCAGGCTCTTCATGCGCTCGTACAGGATCTCGCAGGCAGTGTCGATCTCCTCCTGGCCGGTGAGGAAGAGCAGAATGTCGCCTGGTGGCTCACGCAGATGAATCTGCATGACGGTAATGAGCGAGGCATCCAGGTAGTCCGTTTCCGGTTCCTTTGTGTACAAAACCTCGACGGGAAACGTCCTGCCGGGAATGGTGAAAATGGGCGCCTTGAAGAAGTACTGCGAGAACTTCACCGCATCCAAGGTGGCCGACGTGACAATGAGCTTCAGTTCGGGTCGCTTCTGCACGGCTGTCTTGAGCAGACCGAACAGCACATCCGTGTGGATGGTGCGCTCGTGGGCCTCGTCCAACATAATCACCGAATAGCTCTTGAGTTCCGCCTCCATCAGACACTCACGGAGCAACATGCCGTCCGTCATGTACTTGACGATGGTCTCGGGACTGGTACAGTCCTCGAAGCGGATGGTGTAGCCCACCTCCTGGCCCAGACGGCAACCGTATTCCTCCGCCACTCGCTTGGCCACGGACATTGCAGCCACACGCCTAGGCTGAGTGCATCCAATCTTGCCCCTGGCCGTGAAGCCACACTCGCTCAGGTATTGGGTGATCTGTGTGGTCTTGCCCGAGCCCGTTTCTCCAATAACAATGAGGATTTGGTTGTCGGTAACCGCCTTGATCAGATCATCACGCAGCTTGTAAATGGGCAGGGACTGGCGCTGCTCCACCAGCGTGAGATCGGTCTTCTTGCCAAACGAGGACTTTTTGCCGCCAATCACATGCTTCTTCCACTCGGGCACCTCGGCCGGAGCTGCTCCCATGCCGCGCATATTGGCCGCCAGGCTGCGCGAGCTGTCCTCCTCGGGCAGCGGGTCGATCCAGTTCTTGTTCAGGCTCGTGGGCAGAGCCTCCATCTCCTGCTCTCGCTGCAGCATCTTCTGCTCGCGACGCTCCTTGGACAGGGCGGACTGCATCATGGCCGCCTGGGCAAGGGAACCGTCGGGATTCTTCACAATCCTCACCGGCGACAGGTCATGCAGGGCTCTGCCATGGCCCGAGAGGAAGGGTGGCTCCTCCTCCACAATCTCGATTTCGATATCCGCCTCATCATCCTCATCTTTGGGCAGCAAGCCAGTTTCCTCATCGAAATCGGGCATCTCGCTCCTGTCCAGCACTCCAGAGCTTATCATCTGCTTGATTTCCCATCGCTCGGGGCTGGAAATCCTGGTCACACGCTTCCGGGACTCATGCTCATCGCCATCCAGGCCATTGCCCTGCAGGTTCAGCATGGACGTGCTGCTGCTAAAGGGTCCATCGGGATTGCGATCCCGCAGCGAGTCGTCGTCTTCGGGGGCATGGGATAGCGGATTGAGATCCCTGCCAGACTCCTGGTCCGCCTCCTTCATGGACAGCGATACCTTCTGGCCCGTCACTGACATCACCTTCACCTTGACCGTCTGATTTCGGCTCACCACTTCCGTGACATCGGTGACTCGACCTTCGGCCCGCAGCTGCGAGATGTGCACCAATCCCTCCCAGCGCTTGCGCAGCCCAAAGAGCTGCACGAAACAGCCGAAGGGCACTATGTTGGCCACCTTGCCGGAGTAGATCTTCCCGGCCTCGGGATCATCTGTCATTGCGGCTGCTGCTGCGGGCGGGGGCATCTTTTCGCTGCGCTCCTGGTCTCTGGAGCGATCTTTGCGATCTCTGCGCTCGCCGGAACGAGAGCGACTACGTCGTCGACGTTCGTGGCGATCCCGGGAACTGGATCTGCGGTGGCGTCGCTCCCTGTCGCGATCTCGATCCTCCCGAGAGCGACTCCTGCGACGATTCTCACGGCGGCGACTGTCCTTGTCCCGCGATCTGCTGCGGCGTCGTTCCTTGTCACGATTCTCTCGTGATCTGCTCCGGCGGCGATCCCTGTCTCGATCTTCTCGTGATCTGCTGCGACGGCGGCTGTCCCTGTCCCGCTCCCTGCTTCTACTGCGTTCCCGTCGCTTGTGGCGATCCCTGGAACTAGTTTCCTTTGTCTGCTTCACCTCTGCCTTGCCTTCGCCGGGACACAGAGCTTCCAGCTCCAACATGGCAGCATCCACGTCGCTCATGTCGGACTTTTTGTGGTTCCCCGACTTCTCTTTAGGCTCCTTAACATCCTTCTTCTCCTTGGCCTCCTCCTCATCGTCGTTGCTGCCCTCCTTGTTGCTGTACTTATCATTGGGCAACGCCAGGCCAGGAAACAACTTCAGCAGCTTGGATTTCTTGTCCTCCTTACCGCCGCCCGAGGAACTCTTCTCATCGCTGGCGCCGCCAGGACGACTGGGACGCATCAGATTGATGATGCGCTGCAGATTCTGGACCAGGGAGTCCGGGAACTCGGCGCCATTCTCCAGCAGGGCCTTGCGAAATGAGTCGTAGGAGCGATTCTTGTTCTCCAAATCGATGATAAATTCGGCCAGGTCTTTGTCATTAATGCCCAGATGGTTGTCCAGCTCCGTGCAGATTTTGGAGACCAGCGAGAGGTACTCCAACTGCTGCAGCTCCTCCATGCCGCCAAAAAGTCCGCTGCTATTTGTATTAATTTAACGAAATTCCCAAAAAATTTACGCGTTTTTCCGCAACTCCAAACAAAATGCACGCCAAGCAATATATCAGCTGTTTCCACGACCAGTGTTGGACAATCCGCCACAGTTTCAGCACTACGTTTTTACTCAGTTTTTGACGCTCGCCTTTTAGATGTTTTTTCTTTTTGTTTTGAAGCGTGTGAATCATTTAGTTATTGTTTAAATCGCTGCTCTCTGGAATATGGCATCGTTTTTCGAATGCTTCAACAATTTCGTGCAAAGCGGGGGCAGCGCAGTGCAGAATGTTAAGCAGGAGGAGCAGGAACAGACCGCTGCTGAGGCGGCCCCGCCGCTGGTCCCCGACACCGAAATGGAGAAGCCCACAAGCCCCACGCCCAGCGAGAGTGTAAGTTGCATGTCCTTGATGGTGGCGGAGCTACCTGTACAGGTTGCACTGCCAACATAAGCATTTCCCTAGTTATTTGTGGTGAAATTCCACAAAATTTCATTTTATACGGAGCCCCCAGAGTTGTCTTGAGAGTTGCCAGATGGGGTAAATGTCAGCCCGCTAGCGAGGTGGCAACGCTGCGGGGCACGCCATATTTTACAAAAAAAAAACCAATTGCGAAAATCCGATTCTGCTTCGGAATAGAAGCGTTAAGCCTTAGGAAACGCTTGTAAAATATTTTAAAAATCAAAGCAAAAAGTGTTAATTAATCGGGATTAGGGCTAGTCAAAGGGCAAGGGGCAATTTCCGATGTTTGCCAAGCGCCGCAAGTGCACAACAACGACGTAGAAGAAGAAGAAGTCTATAAGTGTAAAAAAAAACCAACTCACACAAACAAAATGCTAAAGCAATTAGCTGGAAAGAAGAGCGGCGGCAGCAAGCCGCTGTCTCCAGAAGCTGCCACAGCCACCGCCTCCTCCTCTATAATCACCTATAGCCCCAGCAAATTCCTCACGCGGGTCGGCCCAGGCGACAACACATACACGACACACAGCCACACGCACACAGCCACAAGCGCAGCGGCAGCAGCAGCGGCAGCGACGGCGACGTCGTCGGCGACAGCGAGCATAACAAAAACAAATAAATCTCCTGCAGGCGGCGGTTCCGCATCATATTTTGTGGTGAAGGCCGGCTCCCTGGGCAGTGCAGCCTCCATGACGGGCTCCATTAAAGTCAGCAGTCCGCCCAAGGCGGTGGCAGCCACAAAGTCGCCCTCGCTGGCCATCACATCCCCGTCCACGCCAACAGAGAGTGTATGGATAAGCCCAAAGGCATCATCATTGTTCACCCACTAACCTCCCTGCACTGCATGCGCCTCAAGATCTTTGAATTAACATGAACCATCGCCACATATTTCTTGTAGAATCTCTTGAAAATTTTCTTTATTAATCCTTTTCATTCTATCCCCCAGTCCAGCACCATTTCGGCGCCCAGTGAGTCGTCGTTTGGCGAGAAAATGGAGCATAGCTACATCCGTGATACCAGCATGGCACGCAGCGAGGTTAACAATGGCCTAACGCCCGCCAGGAACATATTGGTCCGCCATCCTCCCCAGTGTCCCAGTTGCCATACCTATCCGCAGAACGAGGAGCTGGGGGAGATGCAACAGGCCCATGTGCCGCCCTACGATGAGATTGCCGCCAAGGAGGCCATGAACGAATGCGCTCGCATTGCCAAATATGTGAAGAACAACAATGCCGATGAGCAGGATTGGACGGCGCGCGTTAATCAGTGAGTATTTAGCTTATTCTTCCCAGCATCTATAACTCCAATCACTCTATCTCTCACAGATTTGGCTGGACACCCATGCAGCAGCTGCTGTTCGAAAAGGTGTGCTCCATACTCGACCAGGATCAGTTGGCCCGCTTGGCCAACGACAAGCGCCAGCACGAGGCCATCCATCGTCGCGTGAGCGTGGATAAATCTGCCTCGCGGCTGCGTAAAGTCTTGGCCGGCATAGCATGGGAGCCACGCATCACCCAGTGGCTGCATTCGCTGCTCATGGAGTATTTGTCGCCCTCGTACATGGCCTCCTATCTGGATATGCTGCAGACGCTGAAAACCAAGCTGCCCACACTGGTGGACAAGATGCTATTCAGTCGTCCGTTGAATAATAGCCAGGAACTGCTGGCTCCAGTGATGAAGAAGCGTTGGGAACAGAATATATTGCCCAAGGGGCGTCAACTGCCGCACAATGCCATCATAGTGGTGCTTACGACCATGCCCACCGGTGGGGTTGTCACGGAACGCATGCAGAAATGGTACCAGGCCCTGGCCACCATCACCCAGGTGGTACAGATCACACTGCCCAACTCGAGTGAGTTTCTTGCGATATATAGATCATATTTAGTCAGATTTAACTGAAATCTACCCTCCTCCGTCTCTGCAGACAACAGAATTGCCAACCAAAACCTGGACCAGGTGGCCGAGACCATTGTGTCCCTCACACGCGTCCGGATTCATGAACTGCGCACTGATAATCCCAGTCGTGGCATCATCCTAGTTGGCTTTAATGCCGGCGCATCGCTGGCCCTGCAGGTTGCCCTCTCAGAGAGCGTGGCCTGTTTGGTTTGCATGGGCTTTGCCTACAACACAATACGTGGTCCGCGTGGCATGCCCGACGATCGAATGCTGGACATCAAGGCGCCCATACTGTTTGTCATCGGCCAGAACTCGGCGCGCACCAGTCAGGAGGAAATGGAGGGACTGCGCGAACGCATGCAGTCCGAGTCCTCGCTGGTGGTGGTGGGCAGTGCCGATGATGCTCTGCGAGTGCCCAAGAGCAAGCGGCGCATCGAGGGCGTTACACAGGCCATGGTGGACTCCATGGTGGTGGTAAGTACATGAATATCGATTTATTTAAATCATTTATTTAATTTTTTCTTGACTTTCCAGGATGAAATCTTTGATTTTGTGAACCGAACCCTTAGTAATCCCCCTGGACCTCGTATGCCCACCTTGCTGATGCACCAGGCGGGCTACCAGCGTCAGACGAAGCAGTTAACCCATGTCCTGGCCGATGGTAATGCCAACAAGGCGGTGCAGCAGATGCGCAAGCGCAAGCTTAACGATGGCCAGGACGATGTGCCTATTAAGACCAAGATTGTGCCGCACAGTAAGTATCAGCAGTCCCACCTGTTCCACCACCTGTTTCATCCCGCATGCAAATCTCCATCAACTAACCCATTAACATTCCTGAATCCCACATGGCGCCCAAGGTCGCCCACACAAGCCGAAGCCACCGCGCCTCATTGATCCGTTTGCTGTCAAGCGAAAGGGTAAAGTCATCCTTCAGAGATCTCCCTTAACAGTTCCTTAACAATTCTATCCCCCATCCCCACTCACCCCACCCCTAGTTGGAAGGCCCCGCACTCGACCCCTGGCCAGAGTTGGTGGTGGTGGCTCGGCGGCTGGCC
Source organism: Drosophila baimaii (assembly GCA_018874675.1). NCBI lineage: Eukaryota > Metazoa > Arthropoda > Insecta > Diptera > Drosophilidae > Drosophila > Drosophila baimaii. The sequence continues at coordinate 11,111 of JAEIIU010045824.1, read as the reverse complement.
AGCAAAAAGAAGCACCTCATCAAGAGAAATCCAGTTTGAGCAGCGAAGAACTTAACCAATCCATTGAATTCATACTAGATGAGTCCGACAGCTACGAGGATGCACTGGGAGGAGCCTCGGGAGGAGCACCTGGCATCTCTGCACCCGGCGGAGGAGGAGCCCTGCTGCCAAAGGTTATCAAACCGGGTGGCGGCCTCCTGTCGTCCAAACAGCAGCCCGTCAATCTGGCCGCAGGAACCAAGATCAAAATGATACCCTCCAGCCAGTTTCTCCAGATCAAAACCCTGCCGCCGCAGAGCAAGCTCATCAACTATGCGGCCGTGAACAAGCCAGGAGGTGGAGCCACCAGCACAACCATAGTGAAGACTCTACCGGGTGCATCTTCAGCTGGAGGCCAGCAGATCTTTACTCTCAAAACGCCGACGGGACAGACGGCACAGTTTACCACAGCGGGTCCATCGGGCTCAGCGACAACCTCCTCGCCAGGCGGCGGCGGGCAGCACAAGTATACGGTCTTCAAGAATGCCAACGGCATGACCATGCTGCAGCTCAGCAAGCCTGCTACGGCCACCACCAGCAGCGGGAGCAGCCCCTCGGGTAATGTGGATCTATCCAACATCATTGACATGCCCATTGTGTTTGCCGACAACGAGGGCAACATTGCAGATCAGCAACAGCAGCAGCAGCAGCAACAGCAGCTGCAGCTGGTGGAAAAGGAACTCAAACCAGGTTGGTATCCACTCTTCAACTTTTCCCTTTAAAGATTACCTTTTAAAACTATATTCCCCTTCCCCCGCAGCTCCCATTAGAACCACCAATAAGGCCCCGCTAATCATCAGTCAGAAGATCATCAAGGAGGCCAACAAGCCGCCCCCAGGCATTGTCACCAGCAGTAGCGGCACCCCCAAACAAGGCGGCGGCGGCGGCGGCAACATAGTGCTCAACAAGGGCATGCATCAGTTATTTACCACCTCATCGCCTGGTGGCAGCGGCACCGGAGTGCCTGGCCAGAACAAGGTGGTGTACATCAATCGGAATACCATTAAACCCATGGGCAATATGGTGGCCACTGGCGCCCATCGAGTGCCCATACGCATTGTGAGCAATCCAAAGACAGGAGCTGTGACTTCCACTAGTCCCCTGGTGGTGGATCCCGCCACGGGTTCCCTAGTGCCCGGTGTCAAGGCCGTCATTAAGCCCACGGCTACTGCTGTCCGTCAGGTGGGCGGCACCAAGGCCTATTCCCAGTTCCAGGTGATCAATAGCGGCTCGCCGGTCTCCTCCACGACCATTTCTGCTGATGGCAAGGCACCGATAAGGAATATATACTTCAAGTCCGCTGCGGGACTCAAGCAGGTGCCAGTACAGATGCTGGCAAATCGCGGACCAGGTGGGGTCCTGACCGCCGCCTCATCATCACCATCATCATCATCAGCTGCAGCTACTCCACCGGGAGCTGGTGCCGTGCGTCGAGTGGTCAACATAAGCACTGTTTCCAAGCTGGCCGCGGGACCCAGTGGACCCGATTCCAAGGTCATCAAGCTGCAATCCACAACGACGACGACGCCGTCGCCAGCTACTCCAACCCAAAGCAAGAAGTAGGATAAGTCACGATCCTTTGAAGCTTATGTTATCATCTCTCTCGATTAGATTGGAGTCTTTATGGATTATATATATAGAGTTATATGTAAATATATTAAGAGAATTAGACATAAGTTTGGCTTTTTAGTCCCGTTAACTATTTGAGAGTTTTATTTCAATAAATTTAAAGATAAAAACGTTTAAATTAAAAAGGTTTTTTCATTAAGAAAATATGCTAAATGCAATTTCTGAGAATTCAGGGGTTTCGTTTGCACATTTGTGCGAATTCCTGCTGGTCTGTGGGTTTTGGGTTACCTCTATATACCCTATATACCTTATACTCCTTATATATATACATATATATCTCCCATTTATGGCAATCAGAGAACAGGAAGCGCGGCGTGAGAAACTTTAAAGCCAATGCCTGGAATTCCATGAAAACTTGGCGGCTCTTTCTGGCCCAAAGTGCGTTGGTTTTGAAGGGAGTTTGCCAGAGAGCGGATCGGGGTTTATATAACCAAAGATGTTCACACGATCCCTGCTGGACTGCAGTGCCTGTCAAGCTGTGGCGCATACTTTTGCTTAGAATTGCATTTTGGTATTAAGAGTTGTCCAAAAAGAGCTAGGATTTCATTGAAGCTCGCTCCATGGAGACACATGCAAGCATGAACATTATGTAGGTATGTTTGTCTGTGATATATCTCTGTGATTTTTTCTTGGTAAATGCGCTGCTTTTATTTTAATTTATATAGTTCAAATTAACCCCTTATAGTAAGATATTAAATAAAGACACAACCCTAAGGAGAGCTTCGTTAGAAAACTAAAAAATAAATAAATAAATAAATTTAAAGATAAACTGAAGACTAAGGGGCTGTCCATATAAAGGGGAGGTGGTCAGCGATATGATTATGTTTGATTACTTGGGGAGTGGGGGGTCTAGGACAATGATTACGTAATCATTAAATATAAAAATATATTTAAAAGAAAATAATTTGTATTATTTAGTTTTAGAAAAATTTTATGTATGCTTACGTAATCATAGGGGTAGGGGGCTCTTTCAATGATTACTTTTGATTACATAGGGGGGGAGGAGGTCAAAAACCACCAAAAAAGTGATTACGTAATATATGCACAGCCCCTAATAATAAATGATAATACATTAAATTTATATTTACAATATAGGAGGATAACATCTAAAGTAGATACAATAATAATATTAAAAAAGTTTAAAAGATTAGCATCTTGTAACCCCGAAGCTGTTTGTATAAAAAACAAAAGATAAGCCAAAGACACAAGCTGAAGTTACAGGAAAAAACAAACATATTTAATGGAATATCCAGCTAATAAATTTCTTAGATAATTCATCTAATTGATTTCTAATTTTTTAATGAAAAAAATGAATACTAAAATATCTGTACCCATTTATTAGTGTTTATATTTATGTATATTGCTGATTGCTAATTTTGGGCAATCCTGTCTCTAAGTTAAGATCTGTTATTATTTCTCTCCTTTCCATTTAATTTTAAGCAATTAATTTATTTATTATATGTGTTAAGCTATTAATTTAGCTATAAAAATATTAAGCAATTGATAAACTTGACTTTCTTGGGTTAATTACCCTTTATGACCAACTCAGCAAATTGTCAAGTGAATAGCGCGCTAAAGAGCCAAAAGAACATTGTGTTGGGATTCGTTAGCGTGCATTTTGTATTTTGTTGTATTTTTTCATTTTCATATTTGCATTGGTATCAGTCTCATATACATAAATATATTTAATTCCATTTTATGTACAGTTCGACAGTGTGCAGATATATAAAGATAAATATATGTTTATCTCTGAGTTTTTGAGGCTTCAAGGGTAATGCAGGCTTTTTCAAGTGCTTGGGTCTTTAGTAACGTGACAAACGTGATCAGTGACTGATCGAGCAGAGGTATAAACTCAGTGATGTGAAGTGATCATCGAGGATAAAGAAGTTTTTAAAAAAGGTTCAAGTCGGGTGATTAAACTAAAGTGATTTATAGTGTTTGGTATTATAAATAAACTACAAAAAGTTTACATTACTTTTGTATACAAGAAACAAATTTTACATATTTTTAAAATATTTTAAATGAACTCCTAAATATTTTATTCATTATTCCCAGAAAAACATGTTCCTTTTAAGACCGAATATATTATAAATCAAGTGATAAATTGACGTTTAAATAACCCCAAATAATTAAATATATTTCCTAATTTTTTGTGAATATTTTTCAATTAAATCCTGAATGGATCCTTACAAATTTTCAATACTTTAGGTTTTTAAAACAACATTAAAATCCATAAAAGAAGACTCTTTTGCATTAAAAGCCAATAATTATCTCACCAAATTCTGGTGACACTTTTTACACCCAAATTCCTGATCATTTCCCAAGCGTCGGCAGCGACTTACGCAATTGGAAAATAATGTGCAGGGAGAGGGAGAGTAATTCCCAGACTCAGTAAATCGCACAAATGCCAAGACCCAAATCGAATTTGATTTAAATATGTCTTTAGCTTGGCTGCTGCTGCTGCTGGTTGCAAATGTAAAAGCAGTTACAGTTGCAGTTGCAGATGCAGTTTCGCTGCGCTTACCACCTGCCGGGTGCATTTTGTTTATGCCTTTTTCTGCGATCTGGTCTTAATTTGTGGCAATTTGTTGTGGACCAGAAACCCACTGAGTTTGGCTACCAGCATCAGGCCTCGAGTGCGTTTTTGTTTATGGCTTCTTATTATTATTTTGTGTTTAGCCAAAATGATTTTTTTGTTTCTTGTAGTTTTTTTTCACATTTTGGTGGCTTGTGTTAGCCAGGTTTAACTGCGTGGGGTCATGGGATCAGCATGGGATCAAATTGTCTTGGTCTAGTAACTCGTTCTTATTTTTTTAATATTTGAAAACTTAAAAGATATTTTTCAGACCATAGATGTTAATTTAAAAAGATTACCAAGCACTTATTGCTAAAACAAGTTTAGATAAAATAAAGTTCATGTTTTATTTAAATTATTTAATCAATAGGAAATTTAATTAAACAGAAATTGGTAAAAAAATAAGCTTCTATAATATATTACTATGATAAATATCAAATATAGTTTTTCTTTGATTTTATAAATACAAAAAAAGTGTAAACTGGTTCTTCCCGATAAAAAAATTAGCAGCTTACTAAACAAATATAAAGCTTAAAACTTAAAGTTCATGAATAAAATAAAGTTTCTTCAGATACAAATAATTATATTTAATAAAATAATGCGTTAATTTTATTAAAAATGATTTTCTGACATATGTAAATGCACTAAGAAATCAATTAAAAGAGTATTTTCTCTTCCTTTAACTACGATTTAAATTCTTAGTAAATCTTTATTACAGTTTTTTTTTGCAATATTTCCAGTTCCCCTCAAACTTTAAAACAACCTCCAATTCCACTAAAACTGTAATCTTGGTAATAATCAAACTTTTCCCAGCTTAAACTTCCCTCCAAATCCTTTCACCAAAGTCTGTCACTTGCTGGGTTTACACCTATCTTTCTCCCTTGGCATTACCCTCCTTTACTCCCTCCTTACCCCTCTTTTAGCATCCTTTAGAAAAATTTGAAGCATTCTAGTAACAAGCACCGCAAATCCTTCTCCCACAAAATCCCTTGCACAAATACTAATAAGCGCGGGCATTCGAGCGAAAAGCTGTCCGAAGAAAAAAAAACAGAGAAGGGAAGGGAAAACCGAACGCCCAGCACTTTTGATTTTGCAATCCCCCCTACCTTCTCCACGGGAAAAAGGAAAATGAGAGTGAGAGCCAGGAATCATTGGGCGAGTGCTGATAGTTTGCTTTACAAATGCCGGGGAGCAAAGCTGCCGCTGCAGCCGACGCCCACTCACTTTTCCCCCCTCCCTCATCAAATGGCGCTTAATAACATGCAAATGATGTGAAAGTGCAGTGGCGAAAGGCGGGGGCTGCGAAAATGGCGAAAAGCGAATGCCACTTACATTGCAATACCGCGGAACGCTCCACCTGCTGCCCACCCCCACCTAGCCATTTTTCCCCATTTTCCGCCCATTTTATCTCTCTTCCTTCTTTAGTCAATGTGTGTCTGACACTCTCAATATTTTTCCAGGGCAAGCATTTGCAGGAAAAATAAGAAGGAGGAGCAAAGGAGCAGGAGCAGGAGCATCCAGGCAACCATCTGATTATGCCAAAATTGATTGGGCCAGGCTGTGAAAAAGTGCAAGGACGAGATACCTTTGCTTTGAGTACTTTATTCAGGAGTTTAAATGTTATACACCTAAAAGGGACTTGAAAATAATTTATTTTAAATATTTAAAGCCTAAAGCTCTAAAATATTTATTTAGTTATAACTTAATGCCTTTTGCTAGCTTTTCTTGTTTTTCTTTTATAAAATTAGCATTTGAAACCAACGTGTTTGGGAGTTGGCCACTACCTCGCAGTCACGTGATGCCTAAAAATGCTAATGCCACCGATCTGGATTTGGTATATCATGTATAGCTATCCATTTCCACGTTCAGTTGGGCAGAGGTGTTTTTAACATTTAAATAATTCATGTGATGTGACGTAGTGGAACATTCCTGACGTTGCCAACAACAGAAAGTGAATTTATATAAAGTAAATAACTATTTACAATAATAAGTTAAAGAACCCAACATTTTCTTTATAAAAAACATAACCTAGGCATTATTAAAGTAAGTTAAAAAACCCATATATTTATTTAAAAAAAAACCATTTATAATAGTAAGCCCTTAAAAACTGAACATTTCTTGCCTGGATTGTTTAATTTAATTCTATGGACTTTATATTTTTATAGAATAACGATTAATGCCAAAAGTTTTCGACATAAAGAAGCAAGAATAAAAATATAAGACTGTATTTGAAGCGTTAGAATATTAATAGAAATTAAAGAAATATTAAAGAAATAGAAAGACGTTGTTTCTAAATAATATATAAACCTATACTTGTAGCGTTAGGATATAAATAAATAAAATAAAAGAAATAAAAATACTTTCTTTCTAAGATAAAAAAAGCTAAGTAAATGGTTAAAACCTTCCAGCAAATATTTATAAAAACCCTCACAAAAAATATATATGCTTGTAAATTCTTTGGAATTAACTAAGAAACCCCCATTTTTTTTTGGAAATAACCCAAGAATGTGTCCAGAAGCACTGCGGAAACTTCAAGCAATCTGATTTCACCTTATTGTTCTTTTTTTCGACTCCTCCTTCTCTCACCTGTGTCTCGGCTGCCCTAGGTCCTTGTATTCCTTAGTATTCCATCTCCTGGCTGACGTCTTGGGGGAGCTGGCTTGGCCAAAACTTTTGACACGTAAGAGAACAACAACAACAGTGACAAAGGAAGGAGGAAGCCAGTGCCACCATCATCCCCCGCATCCGCCAACCCAACCTTGAGGCATTTGCCATGTGCTATTTTTAGCATTAACAAAAGCAGATCCCACGGCAAGAGCAAGGATGCCTGCGCCGGTCCCCAAGGAATGGCTCGTCCCGGAATATTATGAATTACAATTTTCTCAGGTCGCGTAATTCGTGTAAGTGCTGAAATAGCAAAAAAATAATAATAAACGAGGGCAGAGGCGGAGAGCAGCGATGCTGAAGGTTCATTCTCCTGGCCAGCGGGCGACGACAGTTTACAGCTTTCAGTTGGCTGCTTAACATAAATTTATTGCTTAATCTCCTTTTCTGGCTGATGCTGCTGTGCTCTCTCAGTCTAGGAATATTTTGCATAAATTTCTCATTAACTGATTACAGTTTGAAGTGAATACCAAAAGAATAAGGTCCTAAAATAAACGTGTCTATTTTGGGAGTATTCATTTAGTTATTTTTTAAATAAATGCTCTGGGTTTAGTCTCTGGAAGTTTGTATATAAATCTTGTATGCCATTAAGCTCATAATTTATATGGTGTTATAATTATTTATGAAATAGATAAGTTTCGTTTACTTATTTACTCCACAAAAATCAAGATGCCACCATTATGGCATAAAATAAACTAAGATCTGAACCAAATGCTTAAGTTTCCGTTAAAAAAAACCTACTTAGTACTAATTTTGCTGACTTATCTAACCTGAAAATTTGGCATGATTTATCGCTGAATTCATACTTGGGAATTTTAAGAGCAAAACCTGAAACTGAAGCAGCTAACGCTAAATATTGCCAGGGTTAAATACAACAACTTAACTTTGGAGTTATGGTACATAAACTACAAGGAACAATGTATTCTTAAACAATATCCTGTAGTTTTAACAATATTTTTAATGTTTAACAAATTAATTCAAGCATTAATTAAATCGATTTACAGCCTATTTAAATATATCTAAAATCCTTTAAAATTAACTAAAGCCGCCACTATCTTTTACAAATATTTATGGCAGGCACTTAGCCTTAACTATGTATAAATACTACTGTCTTGAAACTAACTTTTTAATCAGCTTAATGATTATTCACTTAGCCACTATTTAATTATTGTTTTTTGAGCTGCCGCCTGGCAAATACCAAAATATTTTCCCGCAACTATAATTTACATAATCTTCGCTTTAAGTAGTTCAATCATAAGCCAGTTACATAAAAGCCTACAAAAAAGCCAGAAAAAATAAAAAAACAACAAATTTGAATATCAAATCGCGCTGCAGTTTGGCAAGCATTGCAAATTGAAATGCATTTCCTGTTCATCGTCACTTCACTCGCTTTTCGCTCCTTTTTTTGCGATCGCTTTCGCTCATTTGGCCTGGAAAAAAATACAAATTTAATGCAATTTTCACTTTCCTCTGTTTCTGTTTCTGCTTCTTCTTTTTCGCCTAAGTATGCAAATTTATTTTTTAGCTGCCGTTTCTGCAGCGGGACGACCGACGTGGTGTCCAAACGTTTTCATTATGCAGGCAACGCATGCCACGCCCCTACTGTCCAACTGTCAGTTACCTAGGGGGGGTAGGTAGGGTGGTGGGTAGCAGTCACAGATAGCCGACAGACAGCCGGTTTGAGCCAAAAACAAAAAAACTATATATAAATCACGAGGTTAGTGAGATGTGAACGAAGCGTCCGAACATTGTGGACTTTCACTCGCCAGCGCCTTGTTTTAATTTTGTTTTTTTTTTCGTTGCCATTTTTCTGCTTTGCTGAACGCCGCAACTGCAACTGATCCGCAATCCTTCAGACAAAGTGAAGCCTCTGGTGATTGTTTTTACCATGTCCGGGGGGCGGAAGGCCAATGTAATTATTCACAGATCATAAGTTTTTGGAATTATATTACCAAATCAGACGTTTGTCGAGGAGAAATGGGAGTTTCTGGCTTCAAATGGCAATGCAAATAAGTAAAAGATGGATTGTGAGTATCTTTAAGCTATTTGAATAGTTAATCATAATGTGGAACTTAATATTTGTAATTGGGAATTAAAAACCATAACTAAAAAAATAACAAATAACATTTAATAGGAATTAATCATTTATCTTGAATATTTTAAAGCCTTTTAATATGAAAAAAATTGTATTTATATTATATATATTACTATTATTTATTATTTATTTATTTCTAAGCAATTATGATTTGTTTCATAATAAGGAAGTTAAGTAGAATTGATATAGCATAATAAATAGTTTATGCTTTAATGCAAGTTTCTTATATATAAATTATAAATATGATTGTGCCTTGGGCTCCAGCTTCCACATATTCAAAAGCCTGGCTCGCTGGAAGGCGATCCTCTGCAGCTGCACTTTACCTAGCACCCTCACATCTCTCTCTTACCATATTTTCCTCTTCGATCCACCCGAGTTGTTGATTGTTATTTATTATTCGCTCGTCTGCTGCCGCTTTTGTGTTTTTTTTTCTTCTCGAAATTTGCCACCCAATGTGGAAACACTGCAAACATTTAATCCTTAGATTTGAAAGCAATTTAAAATATTTTTGAGGATTTTAAACCAATTGTAAATTCCTCCTAAAGGTATGCTACAAAATATTATAGCTGCCAAACAGGATAAATAACAATAATTGCTGGTCTAATGTATGTTTTAAAACCCTTTTTAATTAAATTAAAATCATTTGTTAATTTTAAAGACCTATAAATATATATTTTTCCTATTTTAAATACATTTTTCAGGCTTAAACTAATAAATTGAATGCAGTTAAATTAATACAATTGTATAAAAATAAAATTAACTGGAAAGAGATTTAATTTTGTTTATTATTATTTTTGTTCAGTGCACGTTATGAAAGTGGTGGGCGGCGAGGGACTTAGGGGGCGTGTCGTGCACATTACATGTTGCACCAGCGGCAAACGTTGCCGTCGCAACGGCAAAGCCGGCTCATAAATCGCTCCGCAACATGAAGCAACTGACTGGCAACATCTAAGATCTAACAAAAATACATCCATACATCCAAACTGTGCATTTAGCACGCACCAATGATGAAAGATGAAAGATACAAGATACAAGATGGTTGGACAAGTAGGCGAAACAATAAAGGCTTAACGAGATCAGAGTTATTGGGAAAAGCCCTTAAATTTTATCGGGAAAAAAGTGGGCCAATGTAGAGGGTCTGTCCGAAATTCCATTAAAAGAGGTAACCCGATGGAAGGTGGAAAATCCGCCTTCCATCTGATTATGCGTGAAAATTTGCCAGAGAGTGCAATGGGGAAAATCTGTCTAATGCAAGAGCACTGGCATTATTAGAGCCGAAAATCGGTAGCATCAGTGAAATTGCATTTTCACAAAATCGCTGTGCTGCCAAAATTTTCCAAAAACACAAAGCCTCCTTCTCCCCTGTCATAATGGGGGTACTCTCCCGTCAACCTCTGGGGGTCAGCGTTTTGCGGCGGCTCACGTTTATTGACTGAACATTTTCATTTTCCGCCAACCAACATGGAGGAGGAACCGAGCTTTGCATAAATCAAATCAAATGAAGCGCGGGGAAAATGCGAAATGAGTGAGTGATTGCCAGGCTTGTGGTTTCGGTTGATCGCGTGGAAAATTATGTAATTTCCATCGCACATGTGCAGAGAGGTTCTATAAGGGTTAAGGGTAAGGGGTTTTTCCTTGTATTATTATTTATTAATTAGGTAAATTAATTTTATAAGAAGTTTCTTGAAGTTAATGAGGTATTTGGAGATAGGTAATAAAAATTATATAACTTATCATCGACGGTAATATCGAAGTTTATCGATTAAAAATCTACTTTTACATAAAAAGATATCGAAAAATTTCAAGTTACTTCAGCTTTACGATTAAAAATCGATTTTTACAGAGAAAGATATCGAAAAAAATTTAATTCACTTCCAGCTCTAATTTATCGTATTAATCATCCAAATATGATACTTTTTTTAGTGACAAATTAATGAATACAGATTATTTTGGGTTGCAAACGTATTGCCTTTTATTGTCCCGATTGGTAATGGATTTTTAACGCGTTTTTTCTAACTTATAATAATATTTAAAAGTCCTAGGGTTGTTGATAATATATCAAAATATCAATATATCGATATTTTTTTCTAAAAATGATATATTTATATC
>JAEIIU010045820.1:5867-20431 GCA_018874675.1 Drosophila baimaii | reverse complement strand
CTGTCGTTGATGTGGCTGTAGTCGTAGACGAAGAAGATGAAGATGACGTTTGACAAATTGGAAGCTGGGGGAAAGTGGTGCAAATTGGGTTTTCAGTAGATAATGTTGTTGAAGCCTCTGTCGAAGTTGGAAGTGCTGTTGACGTAGTTGGAGATCCAGTTGAAGTCGGAAGAGCAGTAGATGTTGTAAGTTCTGTTGTCGACGACGATGTTGTGGATTCAGTAGTCGTTGAAGAAGTTGTTGGACTCTCTGTCGTTGATGTGGCTGTAGTCGTAGACGAAGAAGATGAAGATGACGTTTGACAAATTGGAAGCTGGGGAAAAATGGTGCAAATTGGGTTTTCAGTAGATAATGTTGTTGAAGCCTCGGTCGAAGTTGGAAGTGCTGTTGACGTAGTTGGAGATCCAGTTGAAGTCGGAAGAGCGGTTGATGTCGTTGGACTATTGGTAGTGGTTGGGATGGCCGTAGTTGTCGTAATAGGAACAGATGATGTTGATGTTATTTCCGGTGCCGCGGTTGATTGGAATGCGTTAGGATCATACGGTCCATAGGGTCCATAGTAATTATACGCGTAGGGGTCATATTCAACTGGATTCTGATATACATTGGCCCAATAGTTATTATAATAGTCGTTTAGATAGTCATTGTATTCATTGTTCTGCTGATTACTTGTCTGTGGACTTTGGTTATTGTTATTGCCCGAATTGATTTGGATGCCGGTAAGACGCGTAAACAAAGTAGAGGCATCCCACACTGGTATTCTTATTTTCACTGATTGGCCCGAAACTTGGCTAGCTAGCAAAAGCCACACGCTGGCTATATTTAATTTCATTCCGATCAGAGAATAACCTAGGCTCAGGTTAGTCTAGAACTGAATTGGTAGCGGCTAAGCACCTGGAGTTTTATACATCCCAAAGAAGTCGTAAAATCAAAATGACAGTCTTCACGAACAAAAGGCTGGGTAAATCTAAATTAATAAATTTGGAAGCTTTGTAGATTCAGTAAGGAGTAGCGAATTCAAGCTAGCTGATGCTAATTTGTTCTATACTAACCACTTAACTGGGGCCATGGAATCGGCGCATGATTGGGGCGTGCCTTCAGCTTCTGTAAATGTCTTTCATAAGATTCTTTACACTAGACTGCAAATTTTAAGTTGAACTTACATGTAAATTAATAAAGTACAACTATATTTAATTTTGGTATCAAGCATTCAATAAAAACCTGCACTGCGTTAGTCTTCTAATACTTACATAAAACTTAGTACTTAGTTCAACCCACTACAACTTTAAATAAAAAGTTTTTTATGAACAGTACAGTAAAGATAAATTTCTATGTGTGTTATTACAGCTTAGAAATCAATACAGAATTGCAAATCTTTTTGTTAATATAAGTATATACGTGATTTGATTAATCAATTAATCTAAGAAACGACTGTCCTTGTATCGAACTGAGCTCCACAGTAATAAATATATTTTAGGATGACAAAAATCAAAAGTATTAAATTGAAATTATTGTGTTTTATTATTAATTTAACGAGATCTGTTTTAGTTTTTGGTCGGCAAAACCGTCCTATTTTGTACAATCTTTTAAGAGCAATTCTGGAGTTTCCGAATACAAGTAAGCTAGTGTTATCTGGCGAAAGAAAATAAATCAACTACTTGAATTCTTTTGTTTGCTTTTATTGAATAAATTAAAGGTCGTATGTGTAAGATACTCCAAAGAGGTGGCTGGCCATCTCCTCCTACTTCTTGGCGTCGTATGCGAAGTAGGGAGCTGGCTGAGGGCGACGGTAGATGCTTTCGTAGGGAATATACAAGGGCGTGGCCTGCGCAGAGGAGGACGCTATGGCCGAACCGCGAACGTAGATGGGGTTCGAACTGATTCGGTGCAGATCGTAGGGACTGATCGGTGAGTTGGGCATGTAGTGGAAGGGAAGGGGCGTAGTATGAGCCCGGCCGGGTGGATTAACTGCATCCACAGTGGTGTCCGTATTCTGGGTTCCCACCGCATCCACAGTGGTGGGCGCAGCGGTCGTTGTAGTGGTGGTAGTAGTTGTCGGGTTTACTGCATCTACAGTAGTGGGCGCAGCGGTCGTTGTAGTGGTTGTAGTTGTTGTCGGGTTAACTGCATCTACAGTGGTGGGCGCAGCGGTTGTTGTTGTGGTAGTTGTTGTTGGGTTAACTGCATCTACAGTGGTGGGCGTAGCAGTAGTACTTGGCGGATTCACTGCATCTACAGTTGTGGGCGTAGAAGCGGTAGTGCTGCTAGTAGTTGAGGTTCCGGGGATTGCGTTTGAAGTTGCAGTTCCGTCTGTGGTTGTGGTTGCGGGTGTCGGTGTTGTTGTGACGGGAGCTGGGGTAGTTGTTGTTCCAAAGTTACCATTGGGGCCAAGAGGTCCGTACGGACCGTAGAGGTACTGCAAGAACTGATTTTGCTGCTGGATGTATTGTTGGTACTGGATGTATTGCTGGTACTGGTTGTAAGCTTCCACCTCTTCCAAGTACTGTTGCCACTGGTTATAATAGTCTAGGTCGGCTTGAGCTTGATTGTTGTTGTTGTTGGAGCCAGGACGCGAGCCACCGCCTCCAGTTAGGGCCGAGATAAAAGCTCCCGGGGTGAGAGGAATACTTATGGTCTGTCCCCAAGCCTGGCCGGCTAAAAGGAACAGCAGTCCCAGACTCTGGATCAGCATTGCGTGTGGAATTCTACGGTGCTCCGGTTAGTTCAGAACTAAAGTGATAGGTACGAGTTGCGAAGAGTTTTATATAGTCTGTCGAGTGTCATAAATTGGATTGTGTCTGGAAGCGACAAAAGACTGGAATGGGGCATGGGCCTCGAACCGCGAAGCTGCGACTGAAGAAGATTCGAATTAGTGATTTGAATTTTTATTGTTTTGGTGAGCGAAATCACATCACAGAATCGGACAGAAAGCGCCCATCGCATAACTTAGCAGTCTGATGACCTGTCATAATCTGGGTTCTACTTAACGGACCCGCCCCTATTACAAAACCTCGTTAATTTGCTAATCACCCTTGGGTTATAAATAATGTATCTTTATTGCTTTCTCCTGGTGCTCTCTTAGCCAAATCTATTGTAGTATGTAACCGGTCTATAGATGGGTCTGTAATAAACATATCTTGTCGGCGGTCTGTAGTAGACCACACTGCTGGGGCTTTGGGGACGAGCCACAGTCGGACGACGGGTTGTGGTCTGCTGGAGAATCTTGTTCACCGGCTGCTCAGTCCCATCCAGGTCGTACTTGATGCGCGATCCGTTCTTAAAGTCTATGTAATCGTAATCCTCGTCGTTGCCAGAACCGTTCGCATCCTTTTCCACCGCTGGCCTTCGAGTGGTGGTGGTGACTTGGGCGATATAGTCTGCCAGAGCGGCGGCTGAAGGTGAACTTGCTCCTCCACCACTGCCCGTTTGCTGCAGGCCCTGTAGGATTCCCTGAAGGAACTGCTCGCGTACCAAGTCGCTGGTGGGCTGGGAGTTCGTCGCCTCATCTGAAAGGGGTCGCTTCATGGTCAACGGCGCTGTCTCGTCCTGCGGCCTGCGAATGGGTATTCCGGGCAATGGGCCACCCACCTGTGGTGGGCCCCCCGGATAGGCCAGTAGGAACAGCCAGGGTAGAGCTGTTCGCATCTGTTCCTGCTGCTTAGAGTCCGGGGCGCCTGCACCCGAAGCTCCAAGACTGGTCACGGCCAGTAAACAGAGTAGAAATCCGATTATTTTCATATCGAAACGCGTTCGGCCAACAACTAAGACTGCCCGAGCATTGGGTTTGCATATCTAGGAGATATCTGCACTCGGCGAGACATAAATGCTAATTTCGGTTCATTAATAAGTTGGCGATCAGAGAAATCGATCGCGTCTCTCTTTTCTTTCTCTTCGCGCCTTTGTTTACCTATTTAATTCGATTTAAATCTGTTTATAAGAGCTAAATCAGCTAATGTGATAACGCGTCGGAAGCCGTCCACTCTGGGAATGTTTTTCGCTTTGGCGAATGTGTGTCTTTCTCCCGCAAATCTGGTTTCGGTTATTGCTGTTGCTGCGAAGATACTTTATGCTAGCGTAGATACTTTAGGATTAAAAAAGATTTAATAATAATAAAGTTTGATTTCCTTTGTTATCGTTTAAGATTTTACTCAAATATAAGTCACAAAAATGTGTAGAACAGCCCTATTTCTTTCCCACGAACTGAAAGTAGGCACCTGGATGGTCTCCTTGGTAGTAGTGATCATATGGGATATAGACCGATGGTGCTCCCGCCTCCGGCCCGTGAACATATGTCGGAAGCAGTTGGCTGCGATACGAACTGATCTGATTACTGGCCACCAGGCGGAAGGGCAGAGGCGTGGTGTGAGCCCGCACCTGGGGAGCTACTGCCGTGGATGTGGTGTCCGTGTTCTGGGGAGCCACAGCGGTGGAGGTAGTAGGAGATACTGTCGTGGTGGGTTGGGTTGCCACGGCCGTGGATGTGGTTTGTTCTCCGGTCGATGTCGGAATGGCAGTTGAGGTTGTTGGAGATCCCGTTGAGGTGGGTATAGCTGTGGATGTTGTGTCTGTGTCGGGAGCAGCTGTAGTCGGCGGTGGTGGTCCAGGGGGCGATGGTCCATGGGGTCCGTAAGGCGGTGCATAGCCACCATACGGCCCATAAGCCCAGTACGCATAGTAAGCCGCCTGGGCTTGGGCTTGCGCTTGGTAGAACTGCTGCCAGTGGTTGCTGTAATACGCATTCAGATATGCGTCGTAGTCCGACTGGCCCTTGTGCTTATGGTGACTGCTGCCCGAAGAGCCAGGACGGGAGCCTGAGCCGCCTCCTCCGATGTGTATAGTGGCCAGATTTGGGATACCAAGATGGGACAAATCAGCCAAGGAATGACCCACAAAGAGGAGAAGTAGGCTCAGGGCTTTGTTAAGCATGGCGAATACGGATTCAACGGTCCTCCGACTATCTTAGAACTGAAGAACTGACAGCCAGATCACCGCGGTTTTATACAACCTGAAAGGTGTCAAAAAATTAATTTTGAACTTTGTCCTGCTCACCGATTTAAATATATATTGCCTTTGCTAATGGATAGCATAACTTATTAACTTAATGAGCTTTTATAGCGCCGCTAGAGCTCTAGTTATCTATCCCGAGGCATCTGACTTATTTTGAATAACTTATCTATACTAGGCTCCGCTGATTGACATGGATTTAAGAGTGCTGTGTCATTGGATCTTTTAAATAAATAAATAGCTCCTAAGCTGGGTGCGTAGAAATTTTGCTCAGAAGATTCGACCGTTTATTAATATTTATGCAAGCCTTTTAACCTAGAACGAGGTCCAACGATTGGCTTCATTAATACAGACCTAAAACAAGAAGTTGTCTAAGTCCAAAGATTAAAGGCCGAAACCCAAGCTCAAGCCTGAAATCAATCAAACAATGGATTGTTTGTTGCTTTTGAAATATAAAATCAATCAAGCATTTAGATTTTTAAAAGCGAAAATAACACAAATGAATTTGGTTAAGAGGCCAGGATAGTAATCAAAAGTTCTGTGTTTTTTTTTTAATATTTTATATTTATATTTATATAAATTAATATTTATTTATATTTTATAGACTTCCAATAAGGTTTTCCTATCTGTTACTAAACTTAAAATTAAATTATACATATTAAAGACGTCACAAATTTGTATTTTATCCAATTGTTAATTTTATTTTTCCATTTTATATATAATATATATAACGTTTAGGACAGCTACCCACTCTAGGCAATCTAAGGTGAAAGGGAATTATTTATAATTCTTATTGTTGGTGAGACCTTGCGAAATCACTTACCTGCCACTCATCCTCGAAGACTGGAAAGCTCAAAGTCTGCATATTGGTCAAGTGGGCCTGGCTGGACCTCAGATTTCGTACCAGCATTCTGCGGGGCACATTCTGCCGAACGACCTTGACCCGGGTTCGTGGGAATAGCGCTTCACTGCCATCTCCTGCCGATGGGTAGTCATAGTCACTCCTGTCCTGCGCAAAGTGCTGGCGATTACCCAGATCTCTTCCGTTGAGGTTCACTACTTGGACATTGGACGACTGACTGTCGTCGCCTCGCCTCGAGCCGAATCGAAATATCTTGAATATATTTCGCATCGAATCATCGTCATTGCTGTGGCTACTTTTCTTTGGGCCATTGTCTCCTCCCAATCGGATAACTTGAAATCCTGAAGGGCCTGGTTTCCCCGTGCCGTTCGGATGTTTTAAGTAATCCCAGATTCCGTCCAGGAGCACTGAATTCGAGTCGTTGTAATTGTTTGGGCCATTCATATTGGGTCCATTGTCATCGCCCAATTGGATAACTTGATAGCCCGGTGGCTTCCTTTCTCTACGGTGTTCTGGCCTCGGGCTTGAATCCTGAAATGGTCTCACATAAACTATTTTTCCGCCACCAGGTAAGTCATATACTTGGCCAGCTATAAAGCCAGCTTGGAGGATCAGCACAAAGCCTAGAAACGCGACGACTAACATGTCTTGTGGGATTCTGTATAACTTGCTTAGTTCCCGAGTTCGAATTCAGACTAATTCTCGGACGACCAAGCGCTGGACTTTTTATACCAGGAGCCCAAAGATTTATCTAAATTGTTATTAATGGTTGAGGGATTCAGGGGTCTATGCGTATTAATTACATCTTTGATTAAGTTTGTAAAAGGTTCTGAGTATCTAAGCCATAATGGTGGAAGAGAAGGCTAGTCTACGTAGTGTAACTGAACTATATATGTTATATTGTCAACATGCTGACTTCTGGGAAGATGCTGAGTGAGTAATTAGAATAAGATTTAATCACATGATACCCTTCACAAACTAAACGAAAGTAATATATTATTTAACTCGAAAATATATGTAAAATAAGATACATCAGCAAAATATGCCGCATTATCCATTTGAAAGATTTAAAATTTATTTTGGGCACTTTTTGGTCGAAAATTCGACAGTTATCAACGGAGCACCTCAGCACCAGGAAAGTGAATTCTTTCGGCCATCTGCCAAGCTATTATAAAAAGATTGAATCATTTCGACGGACCACCTTGTGGATTATCAGCCAGCTGGGTTTTTGAGCCATAAAAAAAAAACGAGAAAAAAACAAGCAAAACGCAAAAAATAAACCGTTAGACTAGCGAACTAATCAGTGACGCCGATCTAAGCGAATAAAGCCGCGACTTGTAACTCGTCGGGCGTGTTCTGAGCTGATTTTAATAGCCGAATAAATTTGCATGCTAACCCAGCTAGCCCAGGTGACGAGACATTTTCTTGGGAGATCTTTTGAAAAGCCGGGCAAAGTGGGTTAATGTTCACTGGTTCAATGGTTCGTTACCGTTTTTGGCAATAACTCAGGGGGCGCGGCGATCGCATTTCTTTTCGCGAATAGGACAGGTATAAATAGCGCAGGCGCTGCCACCTGTCAATCAGTTCGAAGCGAACACCCTTCACACCATGAGCCCCAAGTTGGTTCTCTGCCTGTGCCTGGCGCTCTGCGGAGCCCTGGCGATGGCCCGTCCCCAGGAGGAGACCCTCGGCCAGGAGTCGAGTGCGGATGTCGAGAGCAGCCAGGAGCTGAACAGCGTCGAGGAGAACGACGCGGAGGCCGATCCCTCCACGTGGCGCAAGCTCTTCGGCGATGGCAGCAGCGGCAACCTGGTGCTGACATTCCCCCAGAGCTCCAGCTCCACCAAAAAGCCCAAGACCACCACCACCACCACCACCGCTAGGCCGACCAGGTACCCGCACCCCCCGCCGCCACCACATCACGGTGGCTATCCCGGCTACCCGGGCTTCCCCTATTACCCTGGCTACCCCTATCCTCCGCCGTTCCCGTATCCCTATCCCCCCGGTCATGGAGGACACGGTCCCGGTGGTCCCGGCGGTCCCGGCGGTCCAGGCGGACATCACCCACCCACGACGACCACCACAACAACGACCACTACAACCACGAAGAAGCCTGATACGCATCCCACCCATCCCGGTCACGGTGGTCACGGTGGTCACGGTGGTCATCACCAGTATCCCCCATTCCCTTACTACCAGTACCCGATCTACCCTCCCTACTACCCACCCCCACCTCCACCACCGCCACCACCACCACCGCACCACCACAACGACTCCGACGAGTCCACCGAGGCCCCGGTGAAGATCTGCAAGAAGTTCTTCGGTCCATCCTGGTGCATCACGCGGTAGATAGCCGTCCATCCATCTGACACTCATTCCAAGCTCAATATTTATTTATTTCTAATTTATTAATCGAATAAGTATTTAAAACTTTATTAAATATTTATTTCTAATTTATTAATCGAATAAAGAATTGGCATAAAACCTACAAAGCTTGTGTTTCTAGAATGTTTATAATGTTCAATATTCATTTTAAAGAATTTAGTAACCAATCAGGAAGGGACTTTTTGGAATCTTATACTACTATCTATTATTTAAATAAGAACAATTAAGCCAAAATGCAGATAATACAGCTTATAATAAATAGCAAAAGGTTTTGATTTAAATTAAATATTGTTAAACTCTTAATAGTTTAAAGAACAGTGAGTTAAGTTTTAAGAGGAATACAGGATAGTCTAATTAAATTAAATTAAACTTCAGGACTACATCTGTGGCATTTTAGCCAGGAAGTCTCCTATTTATATTTAGCTAACTCCCTTTTTAGATAATTTATCATTAATATACTTCTTCTTAAATGCAAAATTAATGATTGAAGTATTAAATTATTGAATGAATAATACATTTTCACAGGCTTGGTGGTATACACATATCTTAAAGTGTTCACCATGAATTTGACATCTCGAGCCTGTCAATCCACCGCGGCAACCTAAGCTCCAAGATACATTCATTTAGCATGGCCCCAGAAGACTTGTTCGAAATGATAAAAGGCCTTCATAAATTCTGGATTTGCGTTTCGTTTCGTTTTCGCCACAGGTGCCCCGGAGATTCGTCTCTAATTGACAGCGACAGCCTCATTAACATGAATGTCGGCCGCAGAATCGGTGTAACCAAATGTTTTGTTTGTTCCCGATTAACATTTCCAAATCGCTCGCGGCACACTTAACATATTCAAATTCTATTCGGAGGCCCAGCAAGCTGGGATGGATGACTTCACCAGCGGCCAGCGGTTGAGGTGGCCGAGCGGCGTGGTGCTCATTATAGAGATAAACTTCGAACAATGGCCGATGCCGGCTTATTTATCGAGATCTGGCCTGCTCGCAGACTCTCTGGCGACACTAATTAAATGTCCGCCCGCCATTACTAAATCAAAACAATTCCCAAACAGGACAAACAACAGCTCTCCGAGATGCAGATACTCGGTATACACAATGGCCAGACGAGCGGCCAGTTAACTATTTTCTATACAACTCAGCTCTCAGCTCCGAGCCCCACTCGCGGGACTCGTGTTCCGAAAATCGTAAATTTCGGATGTTGTTAAAAAAGTTTTGGCAGCGGCATAAATCTGCGGCCAACGGGGCCAACAACAGCCACGGCGAAGTCGGTTCACTAACGAGCCAAAATCGTTGACTGGAAATCCTTGAGTACAGCAATAATGCCTATAAATATGCTGAAGGAATTGTCTGTGTGCCCCATTGTTGGATTCAATTGAGTCAAAGGCAAAACTTTTGCCAACCATGCGAAGGTCAACAGCGCAATTTGTTTTCCCCCCAACATGTGCGCTGGCTAGCTGGATGGGGGGGCTGATCCGCGGGCTGAGTTCTTCTGGAGTGGAGCTCCAGCTCTCGGAGCTCAAGGTGGGCCGCAATCGCCAGTGTTTGCGATGGCTCCGAGCGATCTGCTCCAGCCCGGCCCGGGAATCGAAGAAGAGTTACGAAGTGCCGCCGACAAGCCTGATTGTCTAAACAGAGAGCGTAATTACACAGCATCGCCAGCGGGGATGGGGCGCAATTACACGCAGATTACCACGTAATTTATGAAATATGCAGGGCCCAATAAAGCGCTGTAAAACACGTACGCCCCGGACCCCATAAATATGCCAGGCGGCTTAGCCAGCTGCCCATAAACTATACATTTGCCCGGGCCATTCTCCGGCGTCCATTTTTCCATCCTCAAATGTAAATAGGCCCCCTGCCGCGGTAGGGGAGGAGTCCCTCCAACCTCCTCTTAGCCAACTGGCAATTCCATCTTGACTTTGAGCCCTGGCAACCGGCGGAAGTACTTGGAGCAGCGGAAATACAAATGAAGTTGGCCATATCAGTGGAACTTACTTAGCCAACATTTTTTTTTTATGGCATTTCGCATTGTTAGGCCAACTTTGTCGGCCCGAAAAGGAAAGCTTTATGCGCTTAGAGACAGTTATTAAAAATTTGATCTTCCTGGAAGCCCGCGAAACGTACTTAAATTGGATGGATGCCTACCAAATCGGTTCGGGAATTTCCCCAAAAAAAAAAATACGAAAAAAGAAAATACGGCGTAGAACAAATTAAGAGCGCCGTTGAAATGAAACGAATTCCACTTGATTCGTTTGTGTAACGTTTTTGCAGCAGCAAATTGCTCGGCAAATTTTGTACATGGCTGCTATATATGTTAGAGTATAGGAGGCGAGGGTGTGTGTGTGTTTCAAATATAATTTGCACTCAACAAATAAATCGGCCGACTCTCCTTCAGCCCAGAAAACCCTCGTCTCCACTTGGCCATTGTTCGCGACAATAGACGTCTGCGTATGGCTTTTCACTTTAATTGTGTGAAATTATTTTGAAAAAGTGTTTCGCTTTTCATTTTGTGTGCTCCCCGGCCCCCTCCTTCGCCTTCATGGCGTTTTTTTCCAGCGTTTTTGTTAACGATTCGTTTAGCACAAGGCCATATTTATTTGAATGGCAGCCTTTTAATGTCGATTTTTATTGTGCGCTTTATAGACACAAATTGCCTAGACAAATGAGACAGAGAAAAACAATTTACGGATACATACATACATACATACATTCGGCTTGTGTCTGTATGTCGGGAATATATTTAATAATACATTACGTTTGATGGCAAAGCTCTCTTCGAGTTCTTGGCAAATATAATTTCATACTTTTGAATGTCCTTTGGCCATTCCCATTGAAGTTTTAATTAAAAAATAGAAGCAGATCTACGAATAGGTGAACGTTAATTAACACTGCTGACCCAGGACCCCTCAGCACCCTGACCCCGTCACTCCGTCGTCCAGACGGCACAGGTCCCTTGCCCCGAACAGCATTTTATGTGCCGGCCATCCTTGTGGGCCATTAGGTCTATTTTCGTTGGCCACATTTACGTCAGAAGTGATTGTAATGAGTTTTTGATATTCGCCCAATGGCGGCGACTCCCTTCCCAGGCACTTCCTGTTCTTGTCAATTCGAAAATGGCCTCACTTCGGGCCGACTGTCGAAATGTCAGGCTCGGACACAGTTGGCTGTCAAACATAAAAAATGGCACAAAATATACGTACGTACAGTCGCTGTCGAAGTAATCAAAATGTGGCCAGAGAAATCAAAGCATCTAGGATAAATACTGAATTAAATATCAGCAGGATATCCAGGCAGTTGGGAGCTAAATTTAAAGGGACGTTTAATTCGCATCCCCATGGATTTCCCACTTTGGCGTTTAGCGAGAAGTTCAGGGAAAACAGCGCTTTGGGTTCGGTTTTCGCTGAGGGCTCGAGGCTCGGAAATCGACAACAAAAACAAAAGTCGTCTAAGGCAAAGGCGCCAAAGCGAAAGACACACTCACACACACACACACACAGCCAGCAGCACACGCTCCCATAGACACCCTCAAGGACCTTGGTACCTCGCGGTTAGCCTGTCCTTTCTCGCGTCCCCTCACTTTCACTTTCACCTCCAACGCCACTGCCGCTTCTTTTTTTAATTTCTTTAAGAGCTAAGCAGAAATGGCGAAATAAGCATAATTTCAGGCGCCATAAAAACAAAGGCAGGAAAAAAATAAATTCACACAATTTGAAAAACGCAAACACTCAACACGCCAGCCAGGCCAGACTACAGCTGCTTAGCTTCGCCGCTCCATATTCAGCGCCAGCTCCCTTTCTATACTGGGAGAAAACTGGGAGCGTTTTAAAGTTTCAACAAGGACTAAAACAAATTAAATTTGTTTAAAATATCAACTCAGCAAATGTAGGTGTCTTTTATTTAGTCCCTCTTATATTTTTTATCCGGCTCGAAGGACCAAAAATGTTAGAGCGTGTTTTAGAGTTTGAACTATTTGGTAGACATATTTTCTATGTATTTTGTAACTGTCTATTAGTGTACTCAAGAAAGGAAGAATTCATGCAATCAATACATGAATTCGTTAAAATTCGGGAATATTCGGGAATACACAAATTGTGACTATGGATTCGACGGTAATACACGAAATGTGGCTGAGCTCTGCTTAAATTAAATTAAATAAAAATTCTGGTAAGTAGCTGACTAAACATTATATTAAACAGCATTTTACGTATTCAAGAATTCATGTATTCCTCAGCATAAACATACTAATAGTATGTATTTATTTAACTAGTTTTATCAGCTCTTTAGACAACTTTACTTAATGTATCACCAGGTCTACACTATCTCTAAAAAGTAAATAATGTTTTCCATATAAAACTATATAACTTTTTATATATACATCCGTTTTAAACTATTTTATTTATAAAACGATCAAATTATTTAAATTTTCTCACAGTACCTATGCTGTTTCTGCAGCTGTTTAATGGCTTCCCCTTGCCAACTGTAGGTGCGAGTGTGCGGGTGTGTGTGTGTGTGTGCGTGGTTGATGGCCAACATTCTTGGTTTTCCTTCTAGTGTTGGATGAGGATGAATTAAAAAAATGTTTACGACTCGACCGCTTGATTTTCAGCACATTGGTAAAAATAGCTGGGCCAAAGAAAAGCTGAAAAACAAAAAACAGAGCGTGGAGGACCATAACCGAAAGAATGTGCAAAAGCACACCTCCCCATTAACAGCCGCTGCCCTTCGTCCTTCATCCCCCCTGTGTCCGCTGCCATCCTCGTCCTTTTCCACCGAACCTGCTGTGGCCATTACAGAGGCGAACCGAAACCAGACCAAACCGAAGCGAGTGTGTAAGTGTTTGTGGTGACGGTTTTTGGGTTACGCTTAAATTTCTCCCCCCCCCCAAAGGGGATGATGATGGCGGCGGGGTGCCACGCCAGAGGTGGAAATTTATTGAGTTGCCCAGGCATAGATCTCACTTTTCCAGCTCAACTGGCAGTCTGTAAACTAATACGAAACTAAAGATTGTATATCTTTCTTTAGACTGGATAAATCGTCAAGTAAGTGATTTGGGTTTATTTAGTTTATTTAGTTAAAATAATAACTGAAACCTCTTCTGATAGGGAGTAATACAACAATTAATCAAACAATACAAAAGTAAGTAATAAACAAAGGAAGGTTCTCTTCACCTTTTTCACTTACCTTTTCGAAATAACTCAAGTATCCTCGCCAGCCAGAAGTCGCTCTTGAGTTCCCCCTCTGTTTTATGGTCATCTCTCAATTTGTGGAAACTCATCAGCGAGGGCAACGCAGAGTAAGCTTGTGGTAATTTTTATATCTCCTTCGCTTGACTCGTTGGCGGCCCTAAACTTTTAATTATTTCATGGGCGCTTGAGGGCGCCCGCCGAATGGTCAGCATGTGCGGTAAATGAGGCTAGAATTTCCAGCTAGGAAAACAATTCAATAATTGGCAATCGTCGTAGGGCTGTCGCTGGAGAGGCGGACACGGGATAAGCCCGAAAATTAATATTGAGTAACTTCGATGGCTGCCACGCGAACTCGATAAACAGGCTAATTAGTTTCTGCTCCTCGCCAATGAGATTGTAATTAGCGGTCAGCTGAACTACGGCTGCGATTGGATGGGCCCGGCTCTGGCCGGAATGAATAAATTGTTGCAGTGTTGGTGGCAGTACTCTGAGGTAAGGACGCTTAACGAAAGTACCCGCAACCAATTAACGGTCACACAACCCCGCCGAATGGCCAAAGCGTGTTGCAATTGCAGTTTAATTGAGCGCACGGCTGTCGGTGTATAATCGGAGGTGGGTCCCCCTCGCAGAGGCGTACAAAATGCGTCTCGATAAATTTCAGGACCCTAACCCACCGCCACCGCCTCTGGCATTTGACAAATTATTAGCGAGTTTTTCGAGCCAGCGTGCGGCTTTTGGCTTAAATTTATGCGCCAGGCCGCAGCGTTACAGGTAACTGCTCTTCAGTCTATTAAATCAGTTGTGGAAAAGAACTGAACGAATTATTTATGGCACGCATTTAGGCAGTGATAAAATATGATAAATGCCCGGGGAGAGTGTGCCAAGATCCTGGCCCTAGGATGCAACGCCTCCCCGCCATTATCTGGGCCCCTCAGCAGCCTGCCTGCCTGCCTGCCTGCCACATGCATAATTTAAGACAAATTGACTATAAATCAGAGGGGCCTGAACATTTTCGGCTGCCTCAGCCACCTTAACGACGAGTGGCACCGAAAGAAATCCGAGTGCCAGCGACAGAATCGACATCGAGCGTGCTGCACACCTGGACACAGGTGCCACAAC
>JAEIIU010045817.1:0-15632 GCA_018874675.1 Drosophila baimaii | reverse complement strand
TATATATAACACCATGAGAGAAGCCTCCAGAGCTGCCGTCGCCGCCGCCACCACCACCGACAATGTCTGGGCCATGGGGCGCGTTGAACTTTTGATGCATGCGGGCCAAGTGACTGAAAAGGGCTAAAAAAAAGAGAAAAAAAAACCCAGAAGAATAAAGTAAAAAAGAAATGGCGCGCAAGCTGCAAAGAAAAAGGAAGAAAAGAAGGCATAAAATAAATAAAATCAAAAGAGAAAGCCATACATAAAGGGGGAGGGGCCACAAACGATGCCAAAATGTACAATGTGAGGACAGAGACCATGGAATACCCTGGAGCAGGAATTAGGTTAAAGCTTGGCTAAGTATCAAGGGAACTATATAGTAAGGTTGCGATCTTTACTAGGTTTATATAACGCATGGGTCTATTAATATATTCTGTAATTAAATCTTTTATGAGTTGTTACCCCATTTCCCCCCTTATGTAATCAAGAGTTATGATTGAAGGAACCTTTTGAATATGATGACGTCATCATAAATTACTTTCTTCTCCAAAAATTATACAAGAAATATATTGTTTTAAATATGTTTCAATATACAATGATTACCTTATCGTTGTGCTAGATTCCACCACTCCCCAAATAATCAAATATAATAAATACCTCCTCCTCTCTAGGTGATTATGTAAGTTATAGACAGTCCTTATGATTTTCCAATGTCACATTCTTCTATACAAATTAATATGATATGAAGTTAATGAATAGAAATGATGCTCTAAAGATTTATATGATATGAAATTAATGAATATGTATAATCAGCGATCCATAAAACATAAAAAAATAACAATGCCACTGAAAGTCAGAGTCAGAGAGGCTTATTCTCAAGATGCATGCACTTAATAAATTAATTTTAAGAATACTACCTTGATAGATCCTTGATCCTTGACTTGTAATACCTATCATACCAAGTAAACCCTCTTTGTAAACCTCCTGCCAACTATTAAAACTTATCCCTCGCTTGGCATACCCCATCAATCTGTGGCAGCCTAGGGTGACGGTACCACCATGCCACCATACGGGGCCTCGTGTGTCAGTTTTGGGGCTTTAAACTTCATTTCCCACCTTGCCACAGTGCTCCCTTCGGGTTAAGGGGATAAGCCAAGAGAGGAACAGAGGAGCAGTGGAAAGATGAGGCGATGGCGATGGTGGTGACCTGGCCAAGTCTGTTGGGAGAACGGGGAGGCAATAAAAGTGGGCGGAGCTGTCGCGACTTGTCATTGCCACGACTTGCGGTCGGTGGCCACGCTCGTTTAATCCGCATTGCCGTGTTGTTAATGTGTTTTCCCCCCCCAAGTCCCCAACTCCCGCTCCCTCTCTCTCTCTCACTCGCTCTTATTTTTCTCATTTTCCATTTCCGTTTTCCGCTTCTTGTTTTTTTTACCCCGCAGTGCGGACACAAATCATCCAGCCGCCGGTGGACACGACGGTGCTGCTCGGGTTAACGGCCACCCTGCAATGCAAGGTGTCCAGCGATCCCAGCGTGCCGTATAACATCGACTGGTACCGCCAGGGCCAGGCATCGCCCATCAGCAACTCCCAGCGGGTCGGTGTCCAGGCCGATGGCCAACTGGAGATCCAGGCGGTGCGGGCCAGCGATGTCGGCAGCTATGCGTGTGTGGTCACCTCGCCGGGCGGAAATGAGACGCGGGCCGCCCGGCTCAGTGTCATCGAGCTACCGTTCCCGCCCAGCAATGTGAAGGTGGAGCGACTGCCGGAGCCGCAGCAGCGCAGCATCAATGTGTCCTGGACGCCCGGATTCGATGGCAACAGTCCAATATCCAAATTTATTATCCAGCGACGTGAGGTCTCCGAATTGGGTAAGTTACCCCTGTTGCGGCCACTTTTATCTGCTGGCTAGCTGGCTCTATATATACATATATATTTTTTATTCCTTTTTTTTTTTTAATGGTAGCGTAGTAGTTTGTGGGTTGCGGTGGTTTTTGTTTATACTGGATTTATGATTTATTTAGCACGGGAAACACGGTTGTCATATAAAAAAACTAGGAAAATCGGGCTATATAGTAAAAAAAAATAAGTGGGTAGCATCCAAGTATAATGTAGAAACTTGAAATACAAAGTTTGGAAAAGCTACAAAGAAACTTTGAGATTCTTTTAGAGATCATTTCAATCTTTTAGAGACTATGAGACTTTTTTCAGAGACCATTAGAATTTCTTAAAGACTATGAGACTCTTCTAGAGATTATGAGACTCTTTTTAGGAACTCTGATACTCTTTAAGTGACTATGAGACCCTTTGAAAGACTAGGAGAATCTTTTAGAGACTATGAGAATCTTTTAGAGACTTTGAGACCCTTCAAGAGACCGTTCAAATCTTTTAAAGACTATGAGACTCTTCTGGAGATTATGAGACTCTTATAGAGATGATGAGACTCTTTTAGAGATGATGAGACTCTTTTTAGGGACTTTAAGACTTTCATAGAGACCATTAGAATCTTTTAAAGACTATGAGACTCTTCTAGAGATTATGAGACTCTTTTTAGGGACTTAGAGACATTTTTAGAGACTCTATTTTGTTGAAAAATTGAAATCCCATACATTTCTGTGGCTTTCCTAATATTAACTTTTCATTGTAAACAAAACATATTGGCTTAAAAATACCCAAACATTTTGGATTAACTCCATAGAAACCACTTGCCACCTCTTGGGGAGTACATTTCATTTAGGATTTCACAAACAGACACCACAAAGGAAACCAAGATTTTGATGTGTTTCTTTTGTTCTCTCTTTATTCTCTCTTTTTCTTCCATTTAATTTACCTTTTGTCGAATACACCAACACCAAAACTGGATTGAACCGAAACGTACCGTTACGAACTGTAAATTTATTGTATTTTATATATAAATATATCTATATATATATTGTATTATATTAATAACCATATTTTTTTTTGTGTGTAAACATTCGTTGACTAATTTTCAATTTGTAATTTGTTGTTTTGTACTTTGATTTCATTGCGTTTTACATCAACATCACCAACATGGAACACGCTGTAATCTACACACTAATTCACCAATACTATTCACCAACACTCACCAAAAAAATTGTACACTCTTCACCAAACACCCAACACAATTGTAAACGTATTACCAACACCTCACCACTATGGTAAACTTTTCACCAACAACTCACCAATAATTCACCATCAACCCACCAACAACACACCTACACTCACCACCACTCTTGATCACATTTCGCACTTATCATCTATATCCTACTCACCACACTTCACCTGCCACCACCCACCACCCCACCCCGCCTGCTATTTTTTCCAACACATTAACATCACAGAAAAATTCGTAGGTCCAGTTCCAGACCCGCTACTCAACTGGATCACCGAACTGAGCAATGTCTCGGCGGATCAGCGTTGGATTCTGCTGGAGAACCTCAAGGCCGCCACCGTCTACCAGTTCCGGGTTAGTGCCGTGAATCGCGTGGGCGAGGGTTCGCCATCCGAACCCAGTAATGTCGTCGAGCTGCCCCAGGAAGGTGAGTACGACTAGAGGATTCCGCCGTATATATCCCGCTTGTAGAAATTATTGCTCCTCATCCGTATCCGTATATTGTCTTGTATTGTGTGTGTGTGTTGCTTTTCCTGAGTTTGTTTATAATCATATATTTTGTGAATATATTTTTTGGCTTTTAAGCAAGAACTCCAGGAACTATTGTAAGTCTTTGTTTTGTAACTTTTGTACAAGTTTTTGAAAGGCTTTATTCGTTGTTTTTATTACTTGAATATTAATTTTATTCAGAGCTTACATATATTTCCGAATTTCGTTTCTTGTTTAACTTAAATATTGCTTTTATTCCAAAGCTTTAATATATTCCAAATTTAGTAGAGCTTTTGGCTTTGAATATTGCTTTAGATCCGTTTTATGTCACTGAATTTTAGTTAGAATATATATATATATAATTATTATTATTATTCGTATATATACATACCCTTCCAAAGGTTATTATAAATTTACTCCGAAGCTTGCAATGCAATAAAGGAGTTGTTTCCGATCTTATGAAATTCTTAATTAATCTTAATCAGTTTTTAATTAGCAGTAACAGCCGAGTCGATCTAGCCATGTTTGTCTATTCGTTTTTACTTAAACTAGGCTCTGAGATTATGAGCTCTCAATAAAACTTTGATAGTCAGATAGTCTTCTTTATAATCCCAGTAATATAAAAGTTGAAACGGGGCCACAGATCGTATGACTATATAATATAGCTGTCATACGAATGATCAGGAAATTAAAAGAGACAATTTATAACTTGTCCGTTTCTCAATATATTTTTACATACTTTGATTTATATACATTTTTTATGAATTCAGAATTTCGATTTTAATTTTAAAAGAATCGGAAAACTATATATTATGGCTTCTATAAAATGTATATGAAAATAATATAAGAACTAGCATAACTTGGTTATTTTTTAACATATTCATACAGTTTTTGTTTAAAATTTCAAAATCAAGTTTTTCATTATATTAATATCAGAAGAGTATAGCATATAGCTGCCATATAGGAAAGACTGATCATTTAAGGAGTATAGGCAAAAGTTAGGTGGTTTTTATTTATAAATGTTGTAAGAAAGGTATTTTTTTTATCGATTTCCAATTAGATCGAATTAAACCAATAGCAAATTGCAAGCTTCGGTTGCCCGAAGTTGGCTTCCTTTCTTGTTTTTGATTTTATTTTTCCACGAATCTTATTTTTGAGTAAAACCATCTATATATATACATACATGTATATCCAATATATAGTGTATATCCTGTATAGTGTAAAGAACTAATGCCAAATACCCTGTATATGTATTGTACTCTTAACTGCTATCGTTGTCGTCACGAAATGAACATTTGAAATCGCCGTTGGTCGCCGCTTGTGATGAACAAACGCGCGTAGAGTTTCCGCTTCACCGAGGTATAAATACTAGTCCCCCTTTCCCCCCAATCACACACAATATATTGAGAAAAAAAAAAAAGAGAACACAAAACCCAGAGAGAAGTACAGACTCTCCTTATAAATGGTCTCACAATCCCCTCACTCAACTCAATTATTAATAAAAGCAAATACCCTTAATCCCATTCAGCTCCCTCTGGTCCCCCCGTGGGCTTTGTGGGCTCCGCCCGCTCCATGTCCGAGATCATTAGCCAGTGGCAGCCACCACTGGAGGAGCATCGCAATGGCCAGATCCTGGGCTATATCCTGCGATATCGCCTCTTTGGCTACAACAATGTGCCCTGGTCGTACCAGAACATCACAAACGAGGCGCAGCGCAACTTCCTCATCCAGGAACTGATCACCTGGAAGGACTATATCGTTCAGATTGCCGCCTACAACAACATGGGCGTTGGCGTCTACACCGAAGGCTCCAAGATCAAGACCAAGGAGGGTGTACCCGAGGCCCCACCCACCAATGTCAAGGTGGAGGCCCTCAACTCCACGGCGGCGCGTTGCAGCTGGACACCGCCCAATCCGCAGCAGATCAATGGCATCAATCAGGGCTACAAGATCCAGGCCTGGCAGAGTCGCCTCATCGATGGCGAGTGGCGGGACTTTGAGAAGCGCATGATGACGGTGCCGCCGAGCCTGATAGATCCGCTGGCCGAGCAGACGACCATCCTCGGTGGCCTGGAGAAGTATGCCGAGTATAACATCAGTGTGCTCTGCTTCACGGATCCCGGCGATGGGGTGGCCAGTGTCCAGGTGCCCGTGATGACCCTGGACGATGTGCCCGACGAGATAACGGCCCTGCACTTTGACGACGTCTCCGATCGATCGGTGAAGGTGCTCTGGGCACCGCCACGCTCCTCCAATGGTATCCTTACGGGCTACACGGTTCGCTACCAGGTCAAGGATCGTCCCGACACCCTCAAGTCCTTCAACCTGACGGCCGATGACACCGAGTTGACCGTGAACCAGCTGCAGGCCACCACACACTATTGGTTCGAGATCTTCGCCTGGACCCGGGTGGGCAGTGGCACGCCCAAGACAGCGACCATTCAGTCCGGCGTGGAGCCGGTCCTGCCGCACGCACCCACCAGCCTGGCTCTGTCCAACATCGAGGCCTTCTCGGTGGTGCTGCAGTTTACGCCCGGTTTCGATGGCAACTCGAGCATCACCAAGTGGAAGGTGGAGGGTCAGACGGCGAGGAACATGACGTGGTTCACCATCTGTGAGATCAGTGATCCCGACGCCGAGACCCTGACCGTGACGGGGTTAATGCCCTTCACCCAGTACCGCCTGCGCCTGAGTGCCACCAATGTGGTGGGCAGTTCGCGTCCCTCGGAGGCCACCAAGGACTTTCAGACCATCCAGGCCAGGCCCCGGCATGCCCCCTTCAATGTGACTGTGCGGGCCATGAGTGCGCAGCAGCTGCGCGTGCGTTGGATTCCACTGCAGCAGACCGAGTGGTATGGCAATCCGCGGGGCTATAACATCTCGTACAAGCAGCTGGAGAAGACACCGGGCACGATAAAGGGTGTTCCCCGTTCGGTGGTGATTGAGGATCACACCGCCAACTCGCATGTGCTGGAGGGTCTGGAGGAGTGGACCGTGTACGAGGTGCAGATGAATGCCTGCAACGATGTGGGTTGCTCCAAGGAGAGCGGCAAGGCTGTGGAGAGGACGCGCGAGGCTACGCCCAGCTACGGCCCGTTGGATGTCCAGGCGAATGCCACCTCATCCACCACGGTGGTGGTGCGTTGGGGCGAGGTGCCGCGCCAGCATCGCAACGGTCAGATCGATGGCTACAAGGTGTTCTATGCCGCCGCCGATCGGGGCCAGCAGGTGCTGCACAAGACGATACCCAGCAACGCCTCGTTCACCACCACGCTGACAGAGCTCAAGAAATTCGTGGTCTATCACGTCCAGGTGCTGGCCTACACGCGACTGGGCAACGGTGCCCTGAGCACGCCGCCCATCCGGGTGCAGACCTTCGAGGACACACCCGGCGTTCCCTCGAACGTGAGCTTCCCCGATGTCACCCTCTCGATGGCCCGCATCATCTGGGACGTGCCCGTGGACCCCAATGGCGAGATCCTGGCCTATCAGGTCACCTACACCCTCAACGGCAGTGCCATGCTGAACTACAGCCGCGAGTTTCCGCCCTCGGATCGCACCTTCCGGGCCACCAGCCTGCTGCCCGAGAAGTACTACAGCTTCAGTGTGACCGCGCAGACGCGCCTCGGCTGGGGAAAGACGGCCACGGCCCTGGTCTACACCACCAACAATCGGGAGCGTCCGCAGGCGCCGTCGGTGCCGCAGGTGTCGCGCAGCCAGATCCAGGCCCATCAGATCACCTTCAACTGGACGCCCGGCCGGGATGGATTCGCTCCGCTGCGCTACTACACCGTGGAGATGCGCGAGAACGAGGGTCGTTGGCAGCCGCTGCCGGAGCGAGTGGATCCGCTGCTCAGCTCGTACACGGCCCTCGGCCTGAGGCCGCACACAACCTACCAGTTCCGCATCCAGGCCACCAATGACCTCGGACCGTCGGCCTTCAGCAGGGAGAGCGTGGTGGTGAGGACGCTGCCGGCAGCGCCAGCGGTAGGTGTGGGCGGCCTAAAGGTGGTGCCCATCACCACCACCTCGGTGCGTGTGCAGTGGAGTGCCCTGGAGACGGGCATGTGGAACGGAGACGCGGGCACCGGTGGCTACAGGATACTCTATCAGCAGCTCTCCGACTTCCCCACGGCCCTGCAGTCGACGCCCAAGACGGATGTGCATGGGATTAACGAGAACAGCGTGGTGCTGTCGGATCTGCAGCAGGATCGCAACTATGAGATTGTAGTGCTGCCTTTTAACTCCCAAGGACCGGGACCTGCCACTCCGCCCGCCGCTGTTTATGTGGGCGAGGCGGTGCCAACGGGCGAGCCACGTGCCGTGGACGCCGCACCCATTTCCAGCACCGAGGTGCGCCTCCTGTGGAAGCCCCCCAAGCAGAGCATGCAGAATGGCGACATCCTGGGCTATAAGATCTTCTATCTGGTCACCTACTCGCCGCAGGCCCTGGAGCCGGGTCGCAAGTGGGAGGAGGAGATCGAGGTGGTGTCGGCCACCGCCACGTCGCACAGCCTCGTCTTCCTGGACAAGTTCACCGAGTATCGCATCCAATTGCTGGCCTTCAATCCCGCCGGCGATGGACCACGATCCGCTCCAATCACCGTGAAGACGCTGCCTGGAGTGCCTAGTGCTCCGCTCAATCTACGCTTTGCGGACATCACAATGCAGAGCCTGGAGGTGTCCTGGGATGCGCCCAAGTTCCTCAATGGCGAAATTCTAGGCTATCTGGTGACCTATGAGACCACCGAGGAGAATGAGAGTAAGTAGCAACGGGGCAAGGGATTCCTTCTTAGACTTCTTACTCAAACCTAATCCCAATCCCCCACAGAGTTCAGCAAGCAGGTGAAGCAGAAGGTGTCCAACACCACACTTCGCGTGCAAAATCTGGAGGAGGAGGTGACCTACACATTTACCGTGCGCGCCCAAACCACCGTGGACTATGGTCCGGGCATAAGCGAGAATGTGACGACGGGACCGCAAGATGGTTCCCCTGTGGCGCCACGTGATCTCATCCTGACCAAGACACTCTCCAGCGTCGAAATGCATTGGATCAATGGACCCTCGGGACGGGGGCCCATACTGGGCTACCTCATCGAGGCGAAGAAGCGAGGTAAGTGTGGGGAACTCTATGGAACTTGCAACTTGGTTTTGGATGCCGTATATATATATATATATTTTGATCTCTCTCTTTATCTCTCTCTCGCCCTCCTATATTGCATTCGATTACTCTTTGTGGTGGCTTGGTTTTTTTTAAATGATAAAATGATACAAAATCCTTTCCGAAAATCATAATAAACATTATCTTTTTGAAATGCTTGCGTAGAAAAAGGAGAGCCATCGTTTGTTTGTAAGTATTGCTGTCCCGTAGAAAGTAGTATGTAAGGTAGATTATAAATTAGTTAATGAATTAATTAATTAAGTAATTCATAAATCCTAACCCTACCTCATAGCTAACCTAACGAATCCCTCGCTTTGGTAGTACTTAGATCCCAATGAAAATACGTAGCCTTATGAGAATCCTTAGCTTAATCCCATTGAGACTTGGTAGCCTAATCCCATTTAGAGTCCTTATTCCAAATGAATTAATAAGATGGTCCTTATCCAGTATATCCACATCTGCCTTTTATTTTTCAATGATCTTCGCTTATAAGCACCTTGGTTGTTATCCGAACTTAGAACTTAGCTTCTCTACGTTTTTACGCTCTTTTGGAGTGTTCTCAGTTGAGCTTTTCCTATTACACTCTTCTAATAACAATTTATAGAGAGGTATTCGATAGAGCGCTCGTACACTGAGAGTCGTATCATCCTTCTGAAAATACCAAACCCTATGAGAGTCCTAAGCTTAATCCCATAGATACTTCTTAACCTAATCCCCATGAAACCTCTTATCCAAATAATTAAGATGGTTCTGTGTTCGATATATCCCCATATGCTTCGTATTTTTCAATTATTTTCATTTATAACCAACTTTGTAGTGATCCTAGCTTACAGCTTAAAACAAAATCTTGTTTCTTTCGTGTTTACTCTCTTTTAGGGAGTTCTCAGTTAAGCTTCTCTTATTACGGTCTTTTAATAACACTTAATGGAGAGCGATTCAATTGAGCGCTCGCACTCTAACTCTATGAGAGTCCTTAGCCGAATTTCAATTAAACCCATTAACCTAATCCCATTATAAAGGTGGTCTGTATCCGTTCCATCCTCATCTGCTTCTTCCTTTTTAACCAGAACCTCTCTTCGTTTTTACTATTTTTTAGAGTGTTCTCAGTTGAGTTTCTCCTATTACGCTCTTTTAATAACAATTTATAAAGAGTGATTCAGTTAAGCGCTCGCACGCTGAGAGTTGTACTATCCTCATGAAAATACCTAACCCCATGAGATTCCTTAACCTAATACCTTATAAACCCATTATTCGTATCCTATTAAACCTTTTTAATCAAATAAGAACAATAAAGAAGGTCCTGTATCCGATTCATCGACATCTGCCATTTCTTTTTTAATAATTTTCGCCTATAAACAACTTTGTAGTGATTCTAACGTAGAACTTAAAACAGAACCCTATGTTTCTCTTCGTTTTTACTCTCTTTTGGAGTGTTCTCAGTTAAGTTTCTCCTATTACGCTCTCCCAATAACAACGAAGAGCGATTCAGTTAAGCGCTCGCACACTGAGAGTAGAACCATTTCCCAAACAGAAACCTAACTATAAATATTTACCTCCCCCAACTCACAGACGACTCCCGTTGGACAAAAATCGAGCAGACAAAGAAGGGCATGATGCAGGACTTCACCGTCAGCTACCACATCCTGATGCCCTCCACAGCGTACACATTCCGTGTGATTGCCTACAATCGCTACGGCATCTCGTTTCCTGTGTACTCCAAGGACTCGATACTGACGCCCTCAAAGCTACATCTGGAGTACGGTTACCTGCAGCACAAACCCTTCTACCGCCAGACCTGGTTCATGGTCTCCCTGGCGGCCACCTCGATTGTGATCATTGTGATGGTCATTGCCGTGCTGTGTGTCAAGAGCAAGAGCTACAAGTACAAACGTGAGTCCTGGCCTAATCCAAATACCATTTCTTTACTTAATCCGATATCTTGTAATCCAAAACAGAGGAGGCACAAAAGACGCTGGAGGAATCCATGGCCATGTCCATTGACGAGCGCCAGGAGCTGGCCCTGGAGCTGTATCGCTCGCGTCACGGCGTCGGCACTGGCACCCTCAACAGTGTCGGAACTCTGCGCAGCGGCACTCTGGGCACACTGGGCCGGAAGTCCACCAATCGCCCGCCACCGGGCGTCCAGCTGGGCAAGAGTCCGCCGCGTCCCTCGCCGGCCTCGGTGGCGTATCACAGTGACGAGGAGAGCCTCAAGTGCTACGACGAGAACCCGGACGATAGCAGCGTGACCGAGAAGCCATCGGAGGTCAGCAGCTCGGAGGCATCGCAGGTGGGTTTCAAGGTGGGAAAAATGAGACATCAAATCAATCAATCGAATCCCCGTGGGGTTTTGTAAAGTAGCACAATCGAGATATCGAGAAAATATATGCCAGGAATTAGGCGCTGAGCACGAGACTGGGCATAGTCAGAGATAGTCAGCAGACAGGGTTTTCTTTTGGAAAATTATATAATTTTTTATTCGTTTTTGATGAGATTTTGATTTGCTTCTGAATTAATTTTTTTTAAAATAATTTGATTTTGTCTTAAATTTGATTTGAATTTGATTAATTTTTTATTTGATTTTGGAACTGTTTTTAATTAGATCTTTAATTAGTTTTTGATGATTTTATATTTGATTTGATTGTTGATTCGTTTTAATTTGATCTATGATTTATTTGATCTGTGATTCTCTGTTAAATTGATTTGTAATCCATTTTTGAAAAGATTTTTAATCCATTTTTGATTTGATCTCTGATATGATCTTTAATACGTTATTAACTTGATTTTTGACTCGTTTTTGAATTGATTTTTATTTCGTTTTTCATTCCTATTTTATTTTGTTTTAATTTTAAATCGTTTTTGATTCGTTTTTGATTCGATTTCTTTTATAATTTTATTTAGATGTTGATCTATGTTTCATTTGATTCATGTTTCGTTTTCAATTTGATTTTTGAATTGTTTTTGAATTGATTTTCGATTCCTTCTTGATTTGATCTTTGATTCGCTTTTGAATTGATTTTTATTCCATTTTTGAATTGATTTTTAATTGTTTTTCATTTGATTTTTGAATTGTTTCTTAAATCGTCTTAGATTTAATCTTTGATACGTTTTTGATTTCATTTTTAAATCGCTTTTGATCTGATCTTTTATACGTTTTAATTTCCTTATTGATTTGCATTTGATTTTTGATCTTTAATTCGCTTTTGAATTGATTTTTAATTCATTTTTGATTTGATTTTTGAATCGTTTTAGATCTTTAATACGTTTAGTTCGCCTTTATTTAATCTGTGTGCTTTTTCTTTGATTTGATCTTAGATTCTTTTTTAATTTCTTATTGATTTAAATTCGATTTTATTTCGACTCGATTTTGCTTGTATTTTATTAATAATCTTAACCCCCATTATGATTTGGTTTATGTCTCATTTTTAAGTTAAGAAAATTCATAATGCTGGTGCGATTTCATGGCCAGATTCGAGTTCAGTGCGCAAATATATTGGGGAAGTCACTATATACATATATATAATATAATTCCCAGTATATTTCCACTGTAAAAGTGTGTGTTCTGGTCTATGTGTGTGTTACATTTACAAGACCACCACTCTCATCCAATCGTTCATC
The DNA here is from genome assembly GCA_018874675.1 of Drosophila baimaii. Taxonomy (NCBI): domain Eukaryota; kingdom Metazoa; phylum Arthropoda; class Insecta; order Diptera; family Drosophilidae; genus Drosophila; species Drosophila baimaii. The sequence goes on along the minus strand of JAEIIU010045817.1, from coordinate 3,249 downwards.
ATCACTCATTCTGTAATCCCTTGTTGCAGCACTCGGAGAGCGAAAACGAGAGCGTGCGCAGCGATCCGCACTCGTTCGTCAATCACTACGCCAACGTCAATGACTCGCTGCGGCAGTCGTGGAAGAAGACCAAGCCGGTGCGGAACTACTCCAGCTACACCGACTCGGAGCCGGAGGGCAGTGCAGTGATGAGCCTCAATGGTGGCCAGATTATCGTAAATAATATGGCCAGATCGAGGGCACCACTGCCCGGCTTCTCGTCGTTCGTCTGACAATCAACCGAGTTCTAAGATCTAAGCACCAGTAGCAGCGGCACCGTCATCCGGGAGACCTTTGTGTAGGCAAAAAAAAAGGAAGGAAATGGGGGACAAAAGGTGGGACTACGACCCGGAGCGGTACAAGGAGCTGGAGGCGGCCGACGAGGAGGATGAGGAGGAGGACGAGCAAAGGAATTAGGAGCGGAGAGGCACTAAAACGCATAGCTCTCACATATCAGCAAAAGGCCACAACAAGGACCTCGCCAGCCCCTATCCTCCAGCTCTCCGACGATGCGCTGCTACATGGATACACATAGACATATTACCATATATATATATACAGACATTCGGTTAGGTTATATCTGTATGCGTTTAGTTTTAGTTTCTAGTTACGAGAGATCTGAGATTTGCGAGCATTTAGTTGTTAATTTTTAGCCTGTTTTTTTCCCCACTCTCTCTGTGTGTTTTCTGTCTCTAGTTTCTGTCTCGATTTTGTGTGTAATTTTAGTATTTATTTATGGCAAAAGTGTGAATGTGCCTGCTGCCTGCCACGCCTCCAAAACCATGGCATTTATCGGGGGGCGTAGTCCTGTGATAAGGACTTACAACTGATTTCCAAGTGTGTGTTCATGGCATGGCAGGGTTAGGCCTTTTTGGGTGACTGATTGAGTGAATGAATGAATGATCTTGAGCGTTTAGTCTGGCGCAATCTCATTATATTTAAACCACAAAAAGGACGACTCGCGTATGTTTATTATTATTACATAATACATTATTTTTTTTTTTTGGCGATGAAAACTATTAAACGAGACACAGCCACCGATGCAATCGGTTGGCTTAACGAGACAAACCCCCCGCGAGAGGTGGAGCGTTCAGAGGGAAACGACACAAAAAGTATAGAAGAAACTATGCAAGCGCGAGAGCAAGGAAAACACAAAAATCATATCTTGTAAGGAAAAGATAAATATATTGTAGTTTTTTTTTTTTTTTTTTCTTTGGGAAAGAGATTACCGAAGGAAGGCTATAGCTAAGGGAATGAGAGCGTTCAGAATATCTGACCAGAGAAAGGAAGAGAGGAAGGGGTAGGCAAGGCGACATAAGTCCGCCGAATTGAACTCGCTTAGTATGAAGTGCAATTGAGATTATGTGGTTTTTTTTTAGCGGAAATACGACGTTTTATAGCGACATAAAACCGCGCGACTTAATATCGTTTTTAAGTGGCATTATCTTGCACTTGGATAACTTATGTTGATTACAAACAATGTAAACTCTCGTTCAGGAAGGTAATGTCGCCTAAAAACAACATATAATTGGGCGACTTTATGTCGTTTTAAAGCGAAAGCATAATCTTAAGTGCACTTTGTACTGATCGCGTGGGGGAACTTATGTCGTCTACAAATGACATACAAATAACGACATAAACTCGCGCAAAATTAAGTTTATGACGAGGGACTTGGGTCGCCAACCCAAGGCATATAGGATACACATATTCAGATAGATTGATAGGCCATATTAATGCAATTTTCATTACCACTTAAGCCACGAAACACAAAACGTAAAGCAACTGTAACACACACAAAGCAAAAACGAACGAGAGAACGTAAGAACGATCGAACGAGCGTAGGAATACGAGACACGAGAACGAGGACGACCGGGAGACCAGAGATGGTTCTTGGAGCGCATGCGCAGCTGACTCTAGCACTAAGTACGATCAGTACACGATCTTGGTAGCAAGTAAGATGAATTTTTTTTTTATGATTGATTGATTAATTGATTGATTGTCAGTTTTTTGGGGAACCACTTCCCAATGGTACTCGTAAGCGCGTAACTCTTTAAATCGTTCAACACACGCGCGTATGTGTAATTGTAATTGTACTTGTAATTGTAATTGTAATAATTGTACTTGTAATTGTACTTGTAATTGAAATGACCGTACTCGCGGCCTATACATACATATATTTATGACTATATTTATATATCGATGTATTGTACATGTATATCTAAAACTTGAACGACTGATTATATATTTTCCCCCCTCAATTAGTTGTATACTACCTATTACTACTACTTATGGCCCTTTGTTTTGTACGACTTATGCATTAACTACGTTTAGACAAACACTTTGGCGCCCTCACAAAAAACCGAAGAAGAAGCTTTACGCTTGTACCCCAAATCTTTCCCCAAAAATTTCCCATAAAATATCCCTAAAATTTCCCTAAAATTTCCCCTAAATTTCCTCCTAAAATACCCCAAATCCCAAACAAAAGAAACAAAACAAAAAGGGGATCGATCGCGTTTTCCGCCTGCTAATTTCAACTTCAAAGACTCGAAGCACAAGTTCATCCTAGTTAAGTAAATGTAATTGTAATTGTTGATTGATTGATTGATTGATTGATAGATTGATGATTGGATCGGCAAGTGGCCAGTTGGATGTGCAAGCAGTGGCTGGAATGGCAAAGGAGGAGCTCAAGCCGATGATGATAGGTGGTCGGAACTTGGGACTCGGGGCTAGTTGAAATCGTGCAGCAAGCGCAAAGTATTAGAATATTTATAAATACAATTTAAATGTGTAAATGTAATTGATGGAACATACGAATATGAATCAATAAAAGAAAGTGAAATCAATGTGAAGCGTTCTTGGGGGAAAATGTACTTGGGAAATATGGGAGTTTTAAATTAAATTGCGACAGCATTGGACAGGAGATATAACCGAAAGATCCTCCACATATTCTTTTTGGTTACTCAAGGAACAGCCGCTTTGAAACCTAATTTCTGTGGCATTGTTTTTATAAAGGACGACTTGCTGGCAACGGAAAGAGCCGGAAGCTGAGAGAACCAATGCGTGGTTACCTAGAAATAAGGATATGCCCTTTGTGGCTTGTATATACAATTGTTTTAGGGACTTCCCGTATTAATGATAAGATAAACAAGTAAGAAAAGCTAACTTCGGGCGGAACCGAAGTTTATATACCCTTGCAGATTATTTGTTACT
>JAEIIU010045788.1:0-15931 GCA_018874675.1 Drosophila baimaii | reverse complement strand
GAAGGGCGGCGGGGAGCGCAACGATAACTCGATAGAAGACATTTTATGGCCATGCACAGTGGGCAGCGTAATTACCGTTGGTCGTTACCTATTGCGGTCTATTGTCTATCGGTGATTGCCTCGCCGCTCCGTTGGAAGGGGAAATATTTCCTGCCAAATTGGATTGCAAATTTTTCGGAACCGACAACCGAATAATGTCGTTCTAGATTCAAGACAAATTGGAACTTCCTTTCAATACATTAGAGGTAGAAATGGTTATCTTATTAGCAGAAATGTCCATAAGTTCCTAACAACTTATGCTCTAGTTAGGCCTTAAATGAGACTAGGTAAGCCAGGGAAACTGGCAACAAAATTAATGGAATTTTATAAGAAAAAATAAAACAAATATCATATTTTGCAAGGGGTTTGCTCAGCCCATAAATAAACAATAAACATAGCTGGAAATCTGAGCAAAAGGTTCCCACATGTGTTTATATGAAAACTGAGAACAAAGAAAAATATAAACATTTTTTGTATAATATTCGCAATTCCCCTTAATGCTTCCGATAAAGCAGCCGCATCTGCATTTGAGGTTGATATCTGAGAATCTCAACTGGCATACAATTACAGTAATAAGTTAATTTACGCCTATCAAAAGTGATTAAGCTTAATGCGGAACTTTTTCTGGGAACCCATTAAAAATAATTATGGCATTTAAATATAATAATTTTCCAAAACGTTGAACTAAACGCAGAACCTAAATATATTAATTTGAATCTCTTACAATCTTGTACAGTATATAAACCATATATTTAAATATTTCCATGATCTTAACCATCATGTATCTCTGTTATTTGTAAACTTTATCAATAATTTGTCACCTTGACTCTTAATTTAATTACCCATCTGAATATTGATTATAATGTTCGTCGGTTTGCCAATTTCAATTTTTGGTTCGTGACCATAAACTTGTTGAAAATATGACTGCGAAATCTATGCTAAATATGGATTCAAGCAATTTGATATATATTTTTTGCATTTGCAAACCAAACGGGAAGTTTGGCAGAGCGTAAAAGTTTTGTGGGGGCTCTGCCCCTGGAACCCAGCCCCCCCAGCCATCCATCCATCCATTCCACTTGGCAAAATAAAAACCTGCAATTGACCGAAATCACCGAACTCTAACCTTCACTTGCCGGGCAGTGCCAGCCCGACCGCCTTATATAGCGTACGTGTAGAAGCTACCCATCCATAGATCACGATTCTGAGACCCGTACCCCTAGATGGTCTCTCCCTGGTCGGCTGTGGCTGTGTCTGTGTGTGCTTGTGCCACTTCGCGTGACGGAGCTCTGAAAGCAAATTGTTTGATTTTCTTTTGCCCGTGCCTGCTTGGCCGCGGAAACGTATAGAAATTGTTAGCGGAAACGGTGCGGGATCTGCTCCGGCTGCAGGTGGGCGTTACGTACGGGGCCCTTGAATATAGATTTAGTAGACAGGGTCATCTTGATAGAAAGCTCTTTGGGCCTGATATTGTCTTATGACTAAGGGAGCTGTTTTCGGTTTTTTTTATTCGTTTTTAGGGCTGAAAAAGGTGTTAGTTTCTTAATATTTGACTTAGTCTTTAAAAGGCTTTAATAGTTTCCGAAAATGTATAAACTGGGTTGACATTTTGCTTACATTTGGTAGTTGTTTGTCGTTATTTGCGCCATTTTAAGAAATTTTTAATTAATTGCATTTATAAATTACATAATTTGGATTCCCAAAATGTCACATTCATAGGCCATATATTATTTTTAGCGACTGTCTACAGGAAATATAACTTTACTTTTTATAAAATTAAAAGAACAAATTAAATTATGTTAATTGGCTTTAATGCCAGAGCTGGAAAGGTGGGTTTTCGCTTAGTAAAAGGTCTTAACATGCAGGTGGACTCATTGAAAACGAAATCAGAGAAAGGTCTTCGATTGGTCCTATACGATTTTTTTGCACACGCATATTTCGTGTAGGACATAGGCAAACGTCCTAGCAAAGACAGTTGTCATGGAGACAGAGAGAGCGCGCTCTATAGCCGATCGTTCTCTATGAAATCTGTATTTTGAAATAATTTAACATATTTCGCGATAAATAAATACTAAAATAATTAGTTTATAACTTAGTTAAATAAAGGTTCTTTCTTATAAAAGACCCCCTACTATTTCAGAGCCGTTCCTGTGTCTTTCTTTCCTCTATTATTCTGCAACTTTCTTGTATCTCTATCTCTCTTTGCCACTTCAGTTGCTGCGTGGTTCCGGCGAGTTCAGTTTAATTTACGCCGGCAACTTAGTTTCGTTTTCACCGCATAAACGCTAATAATAATAAATGTAATAATAATAACTGTAAATAAATGCTAATTTAATTGTTTGTCTGCTCTCTCGGCTCTTTCTCTATTCCATTTGCAGCGGCAGCACAAAGCAGAGCGAACCAGCAGCACCAGCAGCACCGGCAGCAACACGGTAGCTCCCCGAGCAACAGCCACCAGAAGCCAGCGGCCGACGAGGAGGAGAACTCGAGCGAGTCGAATGCTACCACGAAAGCAGCTCTGGCCTTCACCATCGACCACTTTGACGATGCCTCTGAGAACGATGCAGCGGCTCAGGCGGCGCGCTACAAGAATATGATGGAGCGCTTCCAGAATCGCCATAAGCGCGGTGCCTCCATGTCAAAGCTGGAGATGGAGAAGGATAACAACAACACCACCGCCACCACGACCTCAAACAGTGGACGGCACTCGCAAAGGAGTAGCTTGGATGCAGGCAGCAGCATGGCAGACGACATATCCTCACTGACAGCGGCCACGCCCTCCAGCGAACAGGCGCCGCCGCCGCCGACCGTGCAGGTGAAGATGCGGGTGAGAGATCGCAGTGCGTCCCGGGTGAGAGATGCCTCTAAGCGGCACAGTTGGTCGCCAAGGAGTTCGGCCAATGCACCGGAACCAGCACAGGCAGCACAGGCACCGCGACCCGCAAGTAGATCCAAACTGCCAGCGCCACCGGCGGCCACCAAAGGCGCATCCCATCTGGTGGCCAATCGGACGGCCAATCAGTTCACACCACGCTCCACTGCCATGCAGCTGGCCCTGCGCCAGGTGGAGATGCTCTGTCCAGAGCCACCGCTTGCGGATGGCAAGCATCTGGCGGATGATGCTGTGAGCGAGGCAGGCACCTATACCCTCGACGGGGACAACTATACGGAGGAGCAAAAGGATCTCATGAACATTGACAGAAATGGCAAGAAGGGAGGAGGCGGGGCCGGTGTCAAGTTGCGGCCAAAACAATTGCCGGTCAAGGCGAACCGGGGCAGCAATGTTCTCGAGGTGAACTTCTACCATGAAACGCCGCTGCAGGAGCAACTGCCGCCAGCTCAGCGCAGCTCCACAGGTCAGGAATTTGGACATTATTAATAATAAATAGATTTTAGTAACCTTTATTTCATGCAGGCGCCTACTTGGATCAACTGAAGAGTCGCGTGCTGCGGCAGCAGGCTCCCCTATCGCCTCCCACGCCCCCATCGCCGGCAGCGGATGTGGGCTGCTTCACGAGTGTCACCACCAGCGGTGTGTTGGCCAAACAGCGTGCCCTGGATACGCATCCCAAGCTCACGCGGCACTCGCACAGCTTGTCCACCTCGCAGATCGATAGCTCCGAGTATGTGAGCAATGAGGCAAAGTTGAGGCACACGCAGGCATTGGCTGGATCGGCCACCGATCGTCAGAAAGCGGAATATCGCCTGAATGTGTTCACCACCAGCACAAATCAGCAGCAGCAGCACCACAATCACCATCACCAGTTGCCGGAGACGCCAACAACGCCCACAAGTACAACTCAGGGATCAGAGGCCGCCCTGCTGCAGACGGCGCAGACAAAGCAGGATTGGATACAAGAATGGGCGAGGAATGCCCGAGCTCGTAGTCTGGCGCAGGATGTGAGTGGAACGAGCGCCAGTCGCCGGAAGCAGCAGCAACAGCAGCAGGCCCAAGCACAGGTGAGCTAAGAACCAGTTTCGAAACGGGAAGATGAGCAAATTTGCATAAACATATATGGAAAAATCCCATTAGCTTGGCTCCGTGACTCACCATTAGATGGGAGGATTATTATGATGTTATGATGTTGTTTTTTGGAATAACAAGTTAAAAGTAGTAGTAATTGTTATTTCTTTTGAATGAAAGCTCAGTATTAGGTAGAGTTTATTAAGCAATTGTTTTGTTTTGGTTGCCTGATCTTAACCAGTTAAGAGATTAGATTGCAAAGTCTAATGATTCATCATCGTCATTGTTCAGAAATCATTTTTGGTAAACATTTCGGTATTTAAATCTTATAATTGTTTGTTAATTTACACAAATTTGTTGCTTATATGGGTTTTTATTGCCTTCATAATATATTTATAAATTGTTTCATTTATTTAACGAGTTCCAATTTCTGTGATTTCAAATAAGGCCAAATATATATTTTTTATTATCTTCCTAGTGCTAGTTACAATATAACTTGCATAACAGCATATAATATTAAATATCATAAATAAAGGTCACAAAGAGCAAAGATATTAATTCCATTATATTTTTTATTGATGCAGTACCTTAATCGGATTTGTAAGGGAGCAAAATCCATGTTGTAAGCGCTTTAAAATATATTATTTAAAACAATATTTAATTTTCCCTTAGATTTCGGGTTCTCTACTTGGATTTTACACCACAATGTAAAAACTCAACAACTTAGTAGAGACACAAACCCCTGCTTAAGAGAAATGACGTAAATTGTAGCGCGCTTTTATGGGCTTTGGGAAAAACTTTTAAAAATCACAGAAAAAATATATTTATTTATTTTTTTATAGTTAATAATTAATAGAATCTAATTTAGCTTTAAATAAAATATTTAAATTTATATTTGAACCTTTTTTTGACGTAAAATCTAATTTTTTTTACATTTCATCAACTAATATCTTCTATTTTTACCTTTTCCCAGCAACTGATGACACGCAGCTACAATTGCTCGGACACCGGCGGCGACTCTTTGACGGACGACAGCCTGAGCCTGTTCAACCAGCAACAGCAGCGACAATATGCCGCGGCCGCCAAGCTTAATCGAAGTCTAGCCGAGCGATATCGCCTGCTGGGTGACTGTGACTACGCCAGCGATCCGGCGTTGTGCAGCCATGGCGGTCAGGGGGTGATGGAGCCACCATATAAACCACCCAAGAGTCCCAGCAAGATCCCGTCGCCGCTGCACACGCTGGGACGTGCGCGCAGTGCCAGTCGCTCAAGGCCGCCGACGGATGCGTATTTGGAGCAAACGGCTGCCGCCATTAGCAACCTGCAGCAGTCCCTCTCCCGCAGGAGCTCCGTCAAGTCGCCGGCACAGAGCAGTCCGCAGCATAGCCTGGAATCGGGTATGATGGGGGGAGCTGGAGCTGGCGGTGGCTATAGGCGATCGCCGCTGCACCGCGCTCTCATGACCAGCAGCATCAATGAGGCGCAGCTGCAGTTGCTGACCAGCGGCGAGTATCTACTCAAGCAGTTGCGTCGCCGCAAGAACTCGCTGGAGTACGATCCTGGCCAAGAGATGGAGCCGGATGAGCCTGCAGCTGCTGCAAGCCCCTTGTCGCCGCTGCGTCGTTCGACCAGCTTCCAGCAGCACCAGGGACAGGGACAGGGACAGCATCCAGTGCGGCAGGCACGTCCCAATTTCCAGAACCTATACACACCGCCCGCTGCCCGTCACGCCCACGCGCTGAGCACTGCCCACCAGCACCAGCAGCAGCAGCAGTTAAAGAAATCCGCAAGCAGCAACAACTTCGAGCAGGCCTACAGCGACTACGACAATGAGTTGGAGTACTACATCAACGATGAGGATGAGATGGGCACCACTGGGGCCTACTACTCCAGCAACGAGGAGGAGGATGGGCTGGAACAGGAGCATGGGGAGACGCAGGGCTCGGTGCCGCTGAGCAACACACGTATGAACAAGGCCCTGCTGATGCGGATAGAGAGGAGCAAGCAAAGGGTGGCCGGCGGTACACAGGCGGCTCCAGTCAAGCCAACTTCAGCGCCAGCTGCTGGCAAGCTAAGCGTGGCCCAGCAGAGTGGAGCTGGCCTGGTGGCCTGCCCCAATACGCCGGAGATGCCGCGTCGGGGAATCAAGAGCGCGCCAAGGGCAGCTCCGGGATCCGGTGGCCCTCGAAACACTCGCCAGTCCATGCCCCGGGAAACGAGTCTCAGTCGATTGGCCCAGCAGGTGCCCAGTTCTCTGGCCAATGCCAAGAAGCAGCTGCTGCAAACGGCCAATGCTGGTGTTAACTCCAATCCCGGCGGGGGTCAGCGCGTGCAGCCGAAATATCTGGACATCTCCAAGTACAAGTCGGCGCAATCTAATAACTTTCTGCGGAAGAACGATTCCAAGAGCACACTGAAGCCGGCGGATCAAATGAAACGCAGTCCCAGTGCCTCCTCCATGGGTTTGAGTCGCGGCGAGGGAACGCGTGCCAGCAATCGGAGTGTGCGGAGTGCAGCCTCGGCCATGAACACCAGCACTACGTCCTTGGGTGGTGGCAACAGCGGAGGAAGGGCCTCGTCTGCCGTTAGACGCGATCTATCAGGTGGGAATCTATATGATTATATTGTTATTAACAAATAACCAATGTTTGTTAACTTGTTTTGCAGTCAACAAGCAAAAGGAAGCCGAGATGGCCATGTGGAAGAGACGCTCGACCTATGATCCCATGAAGGCAGCCGCCGAGGATCGCCGCAAGAAGGAGGAAGCGCGACGTGCCCAAACCAATCAGAATCAGCGACAAATGAACGATTTGGCCGATGAGGAAGTGCCTTTCGAGAGGTAAATTAGATGGTCCTTAGTTGGTATTCTAAGTTTTATAGATAGATCTCTTTTAGGTGACTTTTAACAAGTTTTTAACAATTTTATTAGATGATTAGAGGTCAAGTAGGTCACTTATTGGTAGGAAACGTTCATAGAAAGTTCCCTTTAGGTGGTATTTATTATGTCTGATTTTATTAAAATAGAGGAAAAAGTGTTGCTTAATAATTAGAACTGATTTAAAATGTATTTCATATAAATAAATACAAACAAAAACGTGCTAAACCTAGGTATATATTTAACCCTAGAAGTTTTTTGCTGTCTTAGCTCAGAGAATATATGAAATACTTTGATTCGAAAGAAGTAAAGCTCAAAATAACAGTCTGAACTGAATTCCAACTCTCAAAAGAGTACTGTTTCTATTTTTCATTTGAAATATAAATCTATCTTGCATTTTTAGCAGATCGTTACTATTTTCAATTGAAGAATTCTACTAGAAAGGTATAAATATGTACATAAATACACTAATTATATTTTTTAATTAAAGAGTAAAGCTGTACTTAGGCTGCTTAGTTATTCCAACGGCTAAGCGAAGCTATTTCATGTTCCTTAATAATAAATGGAGATCATCTTTAGGCCCTCTCTGTCTTTTACAAATTCTTAACTTAATGTATAAGTATTTGTGGCTATATATAATGCATATATATGTGGTATATAATCAAATAGCATAGCTCTTTTTGTTTGATTTTTAGGATTCTATTAGAGTTCTTAGTGAGTTTTCAAGACACACTCCCCCATTAATGATTTAAAACATATATTATATATATTTTCAATTATGTGACCTTGATTTGTAACATTTAATTTTGGTTCTTTTTATTATTAGCTTAAGGTTATGGGTAATTTCGCGGCTAGAGGTAAAGGTGCGTTTCGGACATAGACCAATATATATTAGCTATAATCCAACTATCTCTCATGACGCTCACTCCTAGATGAAAGCTCTTGATTTCTCCTTTTTTTTCCTTTGATTTTAACTCTTAAGTAGTGGCTAAGAAGCGAATTTGTAACCTAACACCGCTCAGCTAAATCGGATGAGTAGGAACTAAGTCGTAATGATCTCCAGCATACTGTACTTATAATTTCGCTAATTTATTTCTTCTCTTTAATTTCTGTACACCCCAAAACAAACAAACAAACAAACCAAAAAACAAAACCCACCAATACACCACGAAAACACCAACACTCCAATAATAATCGGTAGACCATCACGCTCCCACTACCGCCGTGGACAGTTATGACCAACGGAAGGTGTGCTAGTAACCGATTTTTGAGCCATTCAACCTACACACAACCTAAACATTCAATCGACTATATCTTTCCACGAAACCGAAAACCGAAAACCAAATACTTTCCACTACCACCAACAACACATGCCACGCGATCTAAACACGGTGCAAGCAGCAGCAGCGACAGCGGCAGCAGATTGTATCACTATAATCCGATTCTAGTGCCAGATACAATCGCCAAAACGAATCGAATCGAAAAACGATCAGTTTGAAAGTGGATCTATCTCGCATAGTATCCACACAAAACAAAAAAACCATACGATTTTCCAATGCAACACGACAACTAAAAAATATACAACGAGAGACAAGCCAAGCCAGGCCAGCCGAAGCGCCCAAGATTGCGGGGCTTAACCACCTGCCAATGTAATAGAGAGTTCTCTCAGTTGTAGTAAATACTGTTGAACGTTGTTAAATATCAATCATTTTGTTCTTCGTTTCGCCGTTGTGCAATTGTCTCGACCAATTTGTTCGTTCTCGTTCGTTCGTCAGTTTGTTAGTTCATTTGTCTTGCGTGCGGCTTCATTTGATTTTGTTTGGCTAAAGCAATGAGTACGCGCCGTGAAATGCTCTCGATAATTGACAACTAACTGCATCGATATATTAACTCATAAACATAAGCATTGGCAGTTCATTAGGGAAATTGAAAGTAAGGTATTTTAACCATTGATTGAGAGGTGTTGTATGAAATCATCGTTGAGACTTCTTATTGTTGCCTATAAGCTAAGCTGCTCGAAGAGATTTTATTTATTGGTTTTTATTTACTGAAGTCTATATATAATATAAAACTATCCAATATGATCTAAAATAATCTAGATACTCTTCTATGTTTAATGTTATTCCTTATAACAAAGTGAATAATATCAATAATAACTTCAACTTGATGTTGTTAATACTTTTTGGAGCATAAAACCCCAGATTAGGAATGGTATTTTATCGATATATTATATCGACAATAGTATCTCGTTCATATTAAAAATATCGTAAAGTTTGGAAAGTGGAAATTTAAAATATCGCATATTATCCCATTCAACGTTAAAATATCGATATTATCGATAGCATCTTTTTATACAATTTTTTTTAGATATTTATCGATAATATCTAACAAATCTCTGAAGATCGATAACATCTAAGAAATATCTCAACATTGTATTTATCGAAAATATCTTACAAATATCCGAAAATATTATTTATCGATATCTAACAAATATTCAAAATTATATTTAATTTATTTGCTTTGTGTTTTACGATTATATTAAAAACATCTTTAAAACTAAATTATTGATTAGTTTCTTAGATTTTTTCTAAAAATAAATAAAAAATAATATCGACTTATGGCGCATACATAGCAATGTTAAAATTTAGATTTTTATATCGTCACTCGCGTTAAATATCGCGACAGTATCGATATATCGATATTTTCTGCCATTCCCTGTCCAAGATACGAATTCCTGAATACGATTTTCATACCAACCCCAAGACAATCCATTCTTAAAAACCTTCTTCAATATCCCCAGAATCAAAACGCAAGCGTTTGCATTTAAAGTTTGAAAATTCTCTGTTACTTCTTCAAAATTGATGCAACCCTCCTATTTAACCAACCATTAAACATATATAAGTATCTCTATCTACTTTGTTGACTAATATCCATCAAATGGTTTTGTAAAGTGTACAAATGTTTGTCCTGTTTAAAGCCTAACCGACATCACATTACATTGAACATGCTCCATTCTAACCTGCCTAACCATGGGACCCAACCACCTCAACCTAACCACCTAACCACACATTAGCCAGTCAGTAGACAGCCCAGCTAACACATAGACACCAATTAAAAGCTTCCTTAGAAATCGCTAGATGAGTACTCTCACTGAGATACATATACATATATCCATCCAAATTTGATTGCATTTCGAATTGTGCATATAGAAATATGATAATGCTTTAAGCTTTAAATTGGAACAAAAAATACTAATTGATGTTTCTCACGTACACACAGTGTGCTGCGCCCATCCAACAATCTGACCATCACGAGCGTCGGCGTCAGCTACAGCCCGCGAAACTCCGTGGAAAACGACGCCTGGACGCTTGGTGAATCCTCCGAATTTGGGGAATATCCCGATGACTACGATGAGCACGAGGAGGTGGACGAGGAGGAGGAGGAGGAGGATGACGAGAATGACTATGTGGGCCAGGAGTCAGATGATGTTTTTGAAGCGGATGCCGGCGAAGCTGCAGTCCAGGGCGCTGCTCAGTAGGAAAGTAAACACACACACAAACCAGCAACAGTGATATATATAAATTCGATATATACATAACTCTATATATATATATATGTACAACATATTGTATTTCTTAGGCATAACCTTCCCTGAGTTAATCAAGCTTCATAACTAGACTTAAAGCTGGCATGATATTCCCCCCTTCGGCTTGTTCGAATTATTTCAATGAAGTTTATATTTTGAATACCGAAAAATAATCGAATAATTTCTAATAAATGGAATATGCCAAGTGAACAAAAGTTACTCACTTCTGATCTGTCCACAAAAAGCCATAGATGACCTCTTTTTAAAATGTTCAATATCAAAGTTTACTCGCAGATCGCACATCTGCGAGATAAAGTCAACTAAAAAGATTCAGCGGAAGTCATAATATTATTTCAAGCCTTGGAAGTTATTTGTATTGCCTAAAAGCAAATCAAACTAATACAAAATCTATTTTATTTTTTAAATGAAGATTCTGTCATTGTCGGTTAAGGTGCAAACGACGAGAAAAATACTCAGATGTGTCCTAGGTTTAGTGAAGGGTTGTGGGAAGGTAAAAGATTCTAGAAGTTTAAGATAAGTAACGCAGATTTGCCTGCCATCTGTAGGCGCGTTACCTATCTTACACTTATAAAGTCTTGGTTTGATTCGAGCGTGAATGACTGCAATCCTTGTGCTGAACAAACAATATTATTTTAAGAATTGCTGACCCCACAACAACAAGGGGTAACAACTGACCAAAATGGAATTGAAATGAATTTGTAAACTGTATCCAAAATGTAAAGCGTTCGATGCCAGATCTTTCCTTCCCCCCAAAATCAATCCTAGGATTCTGCTGAAGAGAGAGAGAGAGAGAAAGGGAAACCAGGGAATTAGTTTGCAGTTACTCATAAAGTCTCATGTCTGTAGGTTTTTTATATATAACATATATGTACATTTATGCGAAACAACACTCGATGGAAGGAAGGTAGCTTACATAACAAATTATTATGATATGGTCTAGTTTTATACATGCATACAACAACAACACACTAGCTGAGTACGTCTAGTTTAGTACTATATAAATGGAGCATATGTGGTATTCGCTTTTAAACCAGCTAAATTGTTAAAGTATTTGTATCTTTGAAGCATACTAAAAAAAAAACAGAATGTCAAGCATTGGTGTCGGTGTCCATGTTGCAACTGCTCTCTGGATTTTATTATATGGATTTGAGTTAATTTATAAACTAACTTTTACAGCAGCAAGTATTTTAAAGCATATTATACAAATGTATCTCCAAAACGCCCAAGTCAGCTTAAGCAATAGACAATATATATAAACTATAAATAAAGACTTCTTAGCAATTTCAAAATGTCCAACGAAACAGGAGTTCAGCAGGAGCAGTTGCCTGGTTTTTATTATTATTACTTACGACAAGATATATTTTAAATGAAACAAAAAAAAAAAACAACAACTAACAGCCGTCGAGATAACATTTTTTAAAATTGTATATTTTAAGTATTTAAACAGAAAGATCGAGATGAACGAATTGTTTGCCGTATTGTGTCCTATTTTCTTGTTATTTTATTTCTCCAATAGTTTTAGATAAACAAAAATAAACGAAGACAAAATAAACAGAATTTAAAGAAACAAATATGTTGTTGATTTGATTGAATGAATTTCTTGCAGGTTCAACGAACTGGGTTAAATTTAAAGGCGATTATGAGTAATGAATACGTAAGGCTCTTGCATAAAGATATCTCTGGGGGTCTGTCCTCGTGTGTATATCCACATTTTGTTTTGAAACAATAAGAGAACGCTCCCGTTTTTAAATATATATGTTTTCCCGAATTCAATTCGCATTCTTTAGAGAGACGATAAAATTCCCAAGTGCCAATTCAGAGATGAACTAGTAAATAATCTGGGAACTGAGACAAGTGTGTTTTGGTACGTTTTCAATATTTTAAATAATTAATTAAAGTTATCCTTTAACTAAATCAAAACATCTGACAACAAAACTTTATTAGAATTCACAAATCCCAGATGAAAATGTTTCCTAGAGAATGGGAAATGCAAAAAACAAGAATTTTCCTGTGTCTGAATGATGTCGAGACTGAAACCATGACGGATGATAAAAAACACAATACATACAGCCAAACAAAAATACAAAAAAGAGAGTAGAATGCTGTTACGGTAAGAGCCAAAATGGGAAAATGGGAAATAAACTGAAGCAAAACTAATTAAATTATATGAAATAGAAATGTAAACAACAAGCTCGAGCTAAAACAAAATAAATAAAACACCCCATTAATATGTATGCATGAAAAACAGGGAAAACAACACAAAGCGAAACAATTTCATGGTGGAGAAAACAGCAGCTTTGGCAATCTGAAAAATAAATGAAATTAAATATTTGTGCAGATTTTTGGCTAATAAATATATAAATTACATTTTCAGCATTCAGTTTGGGGTCAGCAAGAAACTTTGGCAATTAAATTCTCAGCGCAGAAAAAAACGTTAATGAATAAATCATGATTTTTTCTAATTAGATAGTTGCAATTTCAATTAAGAGAGAGCAAGAGAATGGCTGTAACAAATTGCAAGTGTTTATTGCTTTTTTTTACTACATTTTAAAGAAGTAGCTAGTTGGATATAGTCAAGATTTTAAATAAAAACCAGTAGCTTTTATTATTCGGATAAAACAGTGGCATTAATCCCAAAGCCAGCGCACCTGTTAGGCAAGATATTGGGAATTTCGACAGATTGCTTTATTTTTAAAACAAGAACAACAAAGGAGAGAGATAACACACAAAAAATACCATATTAATTATTATGATTGTTATTAACCTTTGGATTGTTTATTGTTTGGCAACACGTCTGTTCTCTGGCTACCTCATCACATGCTCATTTCAATTTCAATATCCATTCTCATTCAGATTCTGAAGTGCCGTGCCCCTAAGCCCCTGCCGCACACTATTCAAAGATACAGATACATCTCCACATATATCTTGGCGCTGCGCTCGAGGGGAATTTCGGTTTTTATATAGAAATCTTTTTGGGGTCTTTGGCTGTTTGGGTTTAGTCTGGCACTTAAAAACCGTTTTATTTATGGGCTTTTATCATTTCAGCTTTCCCAGGATTGCTGATATGGTCATAAACAAATAATGCCTAATGTGCATTAACTCATAAACAATGCAAATCAGTATTTACCACAAGTGATTGAGGGAAGGGAGGGAAAGGGAAAGGAATCGGGCGGCTCTTGGAATTTATTCACCACATTGCCACTGCTGGTACTTGAGGCCACTTGGCCCAGCCTGGCCTGGCCCGGCTCTGCCCCCTTGTGATAAATGGCACTATATCCATCCATCTGCGCCAAGGCCCCGTCCGGCTCTGCATTTCGGGCCGCTTCTTAGTGCGTCAATGAAGACTTTTCAGCTTCTCAATTGCCATTCCAGCCCCTGAGTACCCACATATACACATTTGTCATTTGCTGCCGGCAATTATAAATATTAGAGGCATGTGTGTACATATATCATTACTTTATGGCCTGATACTTGTGGCGGATTGACAGTTTGCAGCACTTGAACATTATCTTGGGAATGCAATTTTCCTCAAAAATTAACAAAGAAACTGCTGAAAACATAGTTCTTACAGCTCATAAGGTATCAGTTTATTGATCTGGATATATCCTCTTGAAGTTATAGTATAAACTACGATTATAGACATCAAACATGGGATGTTTCATCACTATGTGCCTGAAATGCCAACGCTCGGCTATGAGGGCTAGAATGGAGATCACATAGCCTATGATGAGGGCCACAAAGGAACTCCAGAACTTTTGCAGATTCATGAGTGCCTCCTGCTGGGCTGGAGCCTCTGCCGGCAGTCGCTGGATGGCATCCTTAAGCCACTTGGATATGAGACCTGGGAAGTAGGCTTATATTATATTATATGGAATTTTTTAGGTATATCTAGGGAGGATTACATACCACCCTCCGCCAGGTGTTGAATGGAGCTGTCTACGCGTTTCTTGAGCGCCGAATTCTTCTCCATGGCCAGCACCACGGGCATATAGACCACACAATCCTTCATGATGTGCAGGGTGGAGCCAATGCCGGATCCGGAATCGTCGGCCACCCGTAAATAGCGCAGATAGAACTCGTTGTCGTAGTAAGCACACTGACCCTTGGCTATACGGGCGGTCTGCGGTGGAAGATATGTATCTTTGATTATTATTCTTATTATTTTGCAATTAATAAATAATGAAACAAATAAATTACAGGTCTAAAGAAGAGGCTCTGAGGCTCTTATATTAAACCCAGAAACTAGCACACGTCTAAAATCCATTAAGTCTGCCAGATACTTTTCATATCATATCACAATACCTTGCAGACTTAAAAAAAAGGTAATGACTCTAAATTAAAAATGTTGTCAAATACGCTTATCACAGAGATAACAAATTTTTACTCAAAAAACTAGTTGAAACTGGTTATTGTTTTTCTAAATTGTGGTTTAAAGTTCATTGCTACGACATTTTGATAACGAGTGCCGGCATTGTATATCACGGTAAGTAATTTAAGATCTTTTGTTAAGGCCTGATATGAATCGGACATGGGTAAAGTTGCCCTAATTATTTCTCACTGATTTGTTGGGGTTTTTTTTATTGTACAAATAATAACAATAATAATATATATTATAGTCTTGCTCACCAGGTCATCCATTTGGCTGATGACCTCCATTTTCTGGCCCACTTTGCGGGCCACCTCATCGCTGGCATCCAGGAAAAATTGTCTGTTTTCGGAGACACCAGCAGAGGGAGGAATATGGGAGCTTAGCAGATCCTCCAAGGTGTCAATAGTGACTCTGCAGATATAAGTAAATAAAACATATTAAGAAATATATTAAGAAATATATTAATATACATTTTTAAATAAGCTTCCTACCTCGCAGCTGGATTGGCCAAAATGGCGGTAAAACTGGCCCTATAGGTGGCCACCAGCAGGATGCAGTAGATCCAGTACCAACCCGTCAAAACCCTAAGTGGCCAATTGCGGGGCATTCGGGGCAAGGCCACGTACAGGAGCATGCTGTAGGTGAGCAGGATGCATGTGGCATAATCGTCAAAAAGATCGCGAGGACTACGAGATCCTCTAGAGGGACGATAGCGAGCAATGGCAATCCGAAAACTGACTCGGCGATATGTTTGCGGATCCAGAGGAACCCCATGGTTCCTCCGAAGGCAGCGAAAAAACCCCGAGGAGCTGCCTCTGGTGAGGATTGCATTGAGGAAACTAATCCCATAGAATACCGTGCCCACAACGAAGAGGGAGAGCAGGACACCCGCCCACATGCCACCGCTGAAGGGCAGGATGAAAGTCTGCCAAGAGTTGTCCGTCGAGGATTCTGGCGTGAGGAAGGTCAGGCAGTCGAAGTTATGTGGCAGGCTCAGCTCCACGGATTGCAGATACACCTGGAACTGGTGCAAGTCTCCTATGGCGAAGCGGGCACTGTGGGCAGCCTGATGGGAGGTGA
>JAEIIU010045786.1:0-15269 GCA_018874675.1 Drosophila baimaii | reverse complement strand
TTAACTATATTAGTTCAAAAGTTATTAATTTTGCAACGTGTTTCGAGCAAATGAGCCACTGTGCGGCGGCGGCCAACGGCAATTGTTTAGATAGTGACGTCAATTAGCCATGTTATGACATCAAGCGCTGTGGTAGAGATACTTCAATTTCAGGCTGTCATTGGTAATTCACCTCTGCATTTGGGGCCGCGTATAATTTATATTAGTGATAAGGGTTTCTTTTTTCTTAGATTTTTTTTTGTATTTTTTTTTTTAATTTCTGCGTCCACTTGTGTCCGAATACCTTAGGAGATA
The DNA here is from genome assembly GCA_018874675.1 of Drosophila baimaii. NCBI lineage: Eukaryota > Metazoa > Arthropoda > Insecta > Diptera > Drosophilidae > Drosophila > Drosophila baimaii. Next base: position 14,975 of record JAEIIU010045786.1, on the reverse strand, counting down.
TGTATTTATAAAGGAAATACAGATAGAGGAGGAGAAGCCGTTGGCATGATGGCAATCCTTGGCCAGAGGTCATCATGCCACATATTTAAATTTAAGTGCAAAAGGTTAGACTTAAATGACATTAAATAGTTTTCTTGTCAATCTAAGCGTATATTATTATCTTAAAAATAAATTCGTTAGTATTAGGCAAGAAAAACATGTGTTTGATAGGAGGTATTTCTTGGGATTACACTTGGCGTCACTCTTTTAGGAGTTTTATATATATTATGTTCTTATATTTTTATAAATATAAAAATCAGCATTTCTATAAATATATATATGTATTTTTTTAATTATATTAAGTCAAATAATAAACATAAGTTGTTTTATTTAAATATTATTGAAACTTTTGTAACTTTTGTACTCATATGATTAAGTTGTTTACTTAGTGTAAAAAATATCCAAAAAGATAGAAATCAATGGAAAAAATACCGAAATCTATCATATACTAGTCTTACTATATGATTCCCTACTATTTCTAGCCCTAAATTTGGTTGAATGCTTTAAAAAAGCCCAATAATAGATGTTTATGACGTCATAGAATATAACCAAAGAATTATAAAAATATTTAAAACAGTTCCTAAAACAGTTTCGCTGCTAATAAGTGATAGTTGTGTATAATGGGATGCCTTGGGATGCCTATGAAGCCCTACAATATTAAAGAAAAAATATTTATAATATATTACAAATATTTTGCTGAGAATAAGTGATAATTCTGCGAGTTGGGTCCTGTAATTCCCAAATGATTCTACCCTAAAATGGATGCTGATGACCGCCTATACCATTTCGAATGGATTTCTATTCTATTCATTTAGCTTTTGAAAACACTTTCGCCCCATAATAAGTGATAGATGTGCGATCTTTGGCCCTATCGACATGGTCGTACGTACGTCCAAAGCTTAACCGGACATTTTCGGTTGGCTTAGATTAGATTGGCTTCCCGGGGACCCAAAATGTCCAGCTAAATTGGCAAACGGAGCAAAACGGCCACTATCCGGGATTGGAATCGGGCCGGGAATGGGGAATGGGGATCGGTTGGGGTGGAGGAGGCAGGTGCTCGAGACTAAGTCGCCACTGGAACTGGAGTGGTCACTAATCTTGATCAAACTCTCACTTACGATGTCCGGCACTGAATTGATAATCGCCACAGGCACTTGAGGCTTTAACCTGCTCTACCACCCCCTCCCCTCATTTTGGGGAAAAGCAAAAGTGAACAAAATATACATCGAAATCGGACCAGATTGGCTGATGTCATCAAAAAGGGGGGACTATGTGGAAAGAAAAGAACCAAATTAATGTGGTATCTAGGCACTGACCAGTGTAACACAATTTTTCCTTAATTTATTAATGCGAGCTCGTAATCAGTGATTGCTTTTAAAGTCGTCCTAATCGCTGCCTTTTTTTTTATTTGTTGTTGTTATTGGGTTAGATTACCCCTTATACTAATTACTGTATATGGCCGGCAATATTAAATCGAGTGGCTTGCCCCGAAAATCGATTAATTTCGCACAGCACCCACCATTTTATGGCTTCTATTTATTTATAGTCTTAATCGGAAAATCATACGATTATTGCTATTTGTTTTGTTATTTTTTTGGGAGTTTTTAATTTTAATTAAAAGTTCTTTTCTATTTAAGAGTGATTCATAAAAGGGCTTACATTAACTTATATTGCAATTAGTGTAAAGTAAAAACTGTCATCGGAGCCATTTATTTATTGTATTTTTCAATCAAACGAACAAAATCACAAAAAAAAAAAGCTATCATTGAGTAAGTAAACTCTTGACTGATAACTTAATTGGTCAAACTAAATGCGAGAGGCATTATTTATAGACTGAAAAATCACCATGTCCAAGTACAGAGGAAAATTGTTAATTATAATGGCAGGCACTGAGTTATATATTAAATCAAGAATAAATAGGAGAAGCTCTTGAAAAGTAATACTTAATTGTGGTCAGTGGGAAAATGTTAAGATACGGACGAGATTTTAATTAAATAACATTATATATTAATGGTAAATCATGTTTACTTACAGATTCTATTATTATTTCATTAAAAACAAAGCCAATTTTTGATTATCAAAATATCTTATGTATTAAATCTTAGTGAATAGTGGAAAATGTATATGAAAAATAACCATGATTGTAAACTTAAAAACTATAAATATTTTATTTCAGTCACTAAGGCAGGCACTGAGCTATAAATTAAATCAAGAATAAATAGGAGAAGCTCTTGAAAAGTAATATTTGTATGTTTTCAGTTGGAAAATGTTAAGATATGGAAGAGATTTTAATTAAATAACATTATATATTAATATTTAATTCGTAAAATATTATTTTTAATTATATATTCTATGAAAATAAATTCAATCCTTAAATACTACAATATCTAATAATAATAAACCTCATTTATTAGTAAAAAAATGCAGGAATATCTATGAAAAATAACCATGATTGTGAACTAAGATTATAAATATTCTTCTTTTAAATCAAGAATAAATAGGAAAACATCTTAAGAAGTAATATTTAAATTAAATTAAATTAAATATTTTAATATAATAATAAACCTCACTTATTAGTAAAAAATGTAGAATGTATCTATGAAAAATAACCATGATTGTGAACTAAGATTATAAATATTCTTCTATTAAATCAAGAATAAATAGAAACCTCTTAAAAAGTAATATTTAAATGCTTTCAATGGGAAAATGTTAAGATATGAAAGAGAATTTTTAAATTAAATAATATTATATAATATATTAATGTTAAATCTCAATTAAGGGTAGAAAATATCTGAATATCTTTGAAAAATAACCATGATTGTGAACTAAGAACTATAAAAACTATAAATATTATTCCCTACCCGACAGGCCGGCATTCCCTGAACGACGCGCGGCGCCCTGTACGTAATCCCCGAATTAAGTTGCCTCAAATCAAAAAGTCAACCCGTCTGTCAGCATTAAATTGTCGAAATCGCAAAACAGAAATCAAAAGTCAGGTGCAATGGAGGCCAGCAGCTGCTGCTGGTGCGCTGACTTATCGCTATTATTGATATGTGTGTACCCCATGTACTGATACCCCCGAGAGAACACACACACACACACACTATATACAATCTCTGGGACAGCTGCTACGCCATTATATGTTCTGCGCCCGTGACGTAGTCACCTGGCATCGACGTCATGACCGATCACCACCAGCGAAACCCCCGAAAAAAAAAAAACAAACGAAGAAAGCACAAAGCAATAACAGGCCCGGAAAGGGGGCTCGAAATCGAAATCGGAATCGAAATCAAACTCAGAAGCGTGCTGATTTGATTGGCCGCTAATCGGTAGACGATAATGGCACGAAAATACATTTTTCCTATGATTTTTTAATTATTATTTACAATCCTTTGTGGTGCAAAAAAATAATAACGACGTCATAACCGAAACGACGTACCCTTACCCTTGCGTACTTCCCATTTGTGTGTGATCTAATGAATGAAAAACTAATATATCAACTGGGGAGTGGGGGATTTATATAGAACAAGTCATTATTGGAAGGGATCTTTTGGTTTTTATTACTTCGCACCCGGCGTATACGTAATATTGCTAAGGCACATACTTTATGCTCTCGATTGATTTACTCTCTACATTCATTACATTTTCAACAGTTTCATTTACTTTTCGAAGTCTAAGTAAATACAAAGCAGAGACGAGCCCAGATGATTTCTAGTACTTTTACCCCCTGGCGTATACGTAATATTTGAACCGAAATCGAGCAAAAAGTGAGGAATTAAGGGGGGACTTAAACATAACTCAATTTGATTAACTACATTTGAGGTTTTTTCAGTGTTAAATCTATGTGCTTTTTGTGCAGTTACAAGTAATAGGTTAAAACATAAACTTAAATTTAAATAGTTACAACATATAAGTAACCAAAAAAATGGGGACATAATTATGACATGTAATTAATTAACCCATGTAGGGGGATTTTGATTAATTTAAATACACATTTATTATGATAGAAACACACACTCTTTGGGGTAGGATACGATAACATACCGATAGCTGTCGACAGTGTGGGAACTTTCCTCTCCGATTCCAGCATTATCCGTACATCCGCACTCAGGATACAACACCAATTTAGATAATGAAGAGTGGGCAGTGACATGACAAATCCCTATACTATGTATATATATATACATAATTATAATCAGTGCAAATCACACAGATGTGTAGGTAATGTAAGCCCTAGGCTAAGCCCTCGTGTCGGTAAACAAATCTAAGCTATCGGAATCCCCTGCTTAACATTTTTAATTGCTTATACCGAGAGTTAGGGGCCTCGTAAAATAATCATAAATTCGGGCATTTATCTGCCATCAATTAGTGAGGCAGGCACGCTTCGTCAGAGCACAGATTTAATTGTGTTTGCCTTTGACTTTAAGTGATTTGGCGAGAATATAGGGGGGAACAGTGTGGGGAATAAGATAAATTGCACAATAAAAAGTAGTTTCTCATCTTAATGACAAGACTTCACATAAAGTTCGCTTAGTTCAATACACACCAAAAAAAAATGTCACTCTCTTTATTTATTACCATTTTTAACGGCCAGTTCTTTTGATAAATATATATTACAAAAGATTTATTTACTCGTAAGTGCTACTTGCAAGGGACTCCTCTTAATTTATGATACACAGCTTGTTTTGGATATCTATTATTATTTCGAGTGAAACATTAAATTAAATTAAATTAAAGGCAAAGTAAAACCTATAGTTACGTACCGCACTGTATCTGGCTGCGATCCTGGTCGTGTGTGTATTTTGGTGTGTGTGTGTGTGATCAACTCGGCTAGTGACTACTGGCAATAGATTGATAAAATGTCGGGGCAATTGTTATTTCGTTGCTGTTATCAGAACGGTAACTGGTATATTAATGACTCCACACACACACACACACACACACACACACACACACACAGGCAGGCGCACACTTACAGATTTACTGCATGTATGGGGGCTCAGCATAAACGTTACGACGCAGGGATACCTGTAGCCCAGGCAGCTATATGGCCTATAAAAGAACAAAGATAAATCACAATTATTAATTACTTACTTAATTAGGATAATTATAGAGCTGGATATAAATTATTTCTCTGTTCATCGATTATTTTCGATATTTAAGAAAAAATCGATTAATTCGGAGTAAACAAATCGATTTTTTTTTCTTTTAACTGTTTCAGTTTATATGGAAATCATTTCCATTTATAAAAATAAACAAAAAAAGAAAAGAAAACTCTAACACAATTGCCTAGCCTTATTAGAAGTTTCCAAAACATCGATTCTCTTAAAACTCACATCGATAATCGATCATAACCCTAATAATCGATTATATCTATGTGTAAATCGTTTGTTTTACAGCTCTAGATAAATATGCTATAATTCTTAAGGTAAGATATAGGAAAACTTAAATCCAACCTTAAATCCAAAATGTGTTGACTAACACTGGTTGCAACTTTAATAACTCATAACTCCCCCAGGCTTATGTATTTAATTCCAGATATTATATATACCTAAATCCCGATCCTTTCCTATATATTTTCCAGCTTCACAACCGATTCCATTCCAGCATAACTCCAGGGTATTCCCCGCCTCTAGGGTGGGCAATCCCCAGGTATTCACATTTATTTTTTCTCAATGAACTGCACTCAAGATGGGCGGGGGTCTTCCCCATCCGTTATTCCTTCCGAAGAACAGAGAGAGAGAGAGAGTGGGGAAAGAATGAGATGAAGAGGAGAAAGAGAAGCAGAAGGAGAAGAGATGGAGATGGAGCGGACGGAATAATAAATAAAAAAAAGCGCACGACAACGTGAAGAGTGACTGACTAGAAGAGACTTACTAGAGAGATATCTTTATAAAACCGTCAATACGAAATACGCCGCTGCCCCGGGCCCTCTGCCGCCGTCGCTGTCGCTGCCGCGGCTGGCGTCGCTGTCGCTGTCGCGGCCGACGTCGACGTCGCTGCCTTTTTATTATTATTAAGACGGGCGCGAGTTGGTCGCACTTAATTAGTTGTGCGATACAATTCTAGCCAAGCGGGTTGTGCTGGCGTCAAAGGCGACACGAAACGAGAAACGGAAGTCCGAAACTCGAAAATATTCGGTAATTCGAAAATTCGAAAGTTCGAAAGTCCGTTAACTCGAAATACCGAAAAGAAAAACAAACTAAACAAAAAAATACCGCCAACCCACAAAACGAAATCGAAACATTGCATTGCGCATACGCCGCGTGTGTCCGAAACGAAAAACCAAAAGAAAAAGAGAGAAAAAATCTATAAAGAAATAAAAAAAAATATTAAATTAAATTCTAAAGAAGAAAAGAGAGGGGGGGAAAATTACAAGGCAGCTGCCGCTTTGAGTGTCCCGTCCCGAAAGCACGTGTATTATCATCTGAAGTTGTTTATTTTTTTTGTTTTTTGCCGTTCCCTTGCCGATTGTTTTTGGTTTGCCTTCAAGTTGCTACTAGAAAATCGCATAATGTGTAGAACTGGCGCCCTCTTACTGGGCCTATTCGTGGTATTATGTGGCAGCCTCATAGCGGATACTCAGGCCGATGGTGAGTTGAGAGTTTCCATTTTAATATTAAAAGCATGGGTTAACATTAAGGAATTTGTCAAAGAAAAGGAGGAAGAAAAAACCATAAATATCAAGAAATTGCAGAAAAAGTTATGGCCTATTGTGTTTAGTTAAAGTTTATTTGAAATATGTATATAAATCGGTTAAGAAATGCAGGCAACATAACATATTTTATAAATGTGGTTAATTCTTTTAAATTAAAACAAACAATTATTTAATATTTCAAAAACAATTTAATAATTATAAATATTATATTATTTTAAATCATTTCAAATTTTCTTAAATAATTTACATAATTTTAAAGCTTTATTAACTGCACCTTCTAATATTTAAAATACATTTTCTATATTACATTCTCCAGCTATAATTGCCATATAGATTTTAACTTAATTAAGGCTTTTATTTTTTTATTTTACTTCAAAAATCAAATAAATAGTTTCTTAAAGTGTATTTTTAATTTTAAATGGGTTTCAAAAAATCTATAAATACTTTCCATATATTTTTTTAAACTTACAAGACCTAGAAATGTATACTCTTCCAGGAAGATAGTTTTTACCTTAATTAGGGCTTCTCTAGGGTTAAAAAAAAAATAACAGTATTTTCTATTTAATAGATTTCCAAAATTAAATTATAAAACAAAGCTTCGAGGTTTCTAAAAATCTCTACATACTTTATCTTTATTTTTTGTTTGTTTTGTTAATTACAAAACCCTTGAAATGGTAACCCTTTCCGGATTATGGTTTTTACCTTAATTAAAGTATTTATTTTACTCCAAAAAGCAAATAAATATTTTCTTACTAATTTATTTACAAAATTCATTGAAAATGCAAAGCTTCGGGGTTTACAAAAAATCCCAAACAACTTTCCCTATATTTTTTTCGGACTTACAAGACAAAAAAATAAAAAAAAATATTTTCTATTTAATTGATTTCCAAAATTAAATGAGAAATCAAAGCTTCGGGGTTTCTAAAAATCTCGAAATACCTTTCCCATATTTTTTTCTGACTTACAAGACCCTTAAAATGTTTACCCTGCCCGGAAATGCAAAACAAAAAAACAGGGGGAACTGGGCATAAGTGTGCCAAATATTTGCTAGCCTCGCTAGCTCACTCACTCTTTGGGCCAAAAACCCATTAGACCCTATTCTAATACCTATTCTAATCGCCAGCCACTGGCCGTGCCGCGCTTATCTAGACTTCCTGTCGCCCCACGAATGGAAACTATTTGGGCTTTCAATTCCCGCTCGAGTTCAACTGGGTCGCACTTATCCGATGGCTGGGATGGATGGCAGCGATCGATCAATCAAGTAGCACTTATTTCCTGCCATTTCCGGGGATCGGGCATGGGGCTAGCTAGGGATTTGGAGGACCACCATGGATGACTTTGCACCCGCCGCTCGCTTATCGAGTGGCCATTGTCGAGTGGCCTGCTGCTGCTGCTGCTGCTCCTGCCAGTGATTTATGCCGGTCACCACGGAAACATGATGGCTTTATGGGCGCCCATCTAGCAAATGAGATTTAGATTCGAAATATATACATACATATATAAATCGCGGCTGGACGCTATCTAAATGCCATTTAAATTGTACCCGAGAGCCTCGTGCCATTCATGATTATCGCCGCAAGTTCCCATTTCCCATTTATATATAGTTTTTGGTGAATTCTCTCAGATTTCTTTTGATTACGCATTATATGGCGGCTCGATACGGATGATATGAGAGCGAGAACACAAAGCATTCAAAACACACACTTATCGAGTGGCTTATTCACGCGAATAATCGGAATAGGAATCGGAATGGGGAATTTTCCAATTGCCAATATCTGAAGAGAGAAAGAGAGATTTCTTGGGGAAAATACCAATTGAAGGGGTTTATAAGAAAAAAATAAAAATACAAGTACATGCTTGGCAACATAAATGTTTTGTGGTTGGAATTTTATAATACATATAACTTTAATTAAATATTTTTACACCAAACTTTACTTAGTTCATTAATTTTTTAATAGAAAACTTAAGCATTATTATTACAAAATGAAATATTGTTTAGAGAATTTTACTCTTCAGAAATGTTTTACATTTTTCTTTAAAATATTTTCCTTACTTGTTAAGTAAGTTCTTTAGTTCTTTCATTTCATTTTAATATTCTTAGCAACTTATTCTTTAAATAACTTTGTCATTATCTTGAAAATAACAAATATTATTCTACGAAAATAATCAAAAATTAGAATTGTTTGGTAATCGGTTTTTTAGGAGTCCCGCTTCCCACCAATTATGGATTATTTTTGCAAGCTAGCAAATATTTTTAGTCAAATCATGATCTTGATCTCAACGCCATAATCGGCTTACATAATAGAGATCGTTGGAGATCGTTGGAGATCGACGGAGATCGGAGGCCAGGATCGGTAAACGATAGCCAGGTGATTCCCTGAATTCTTTGGAACACGCAAAGCAAATCCCATCTCCATCCCGGGGCGCATCTATAAATACGATGGTGGGCTGGCTGCCCATATTAATATGCTCACCGAGTGTCTGGTAATTCCGAATCTCTGATTTTCGCTGGAATGATGAAAGGGAAGAATTCTACTTATTTTTTATTTTTTTTATTTTTTTTATTTTTTTTTTGGGGCACTGTGCCATCTCATAGGAGGGGAACTTTTCGCTTGCTGAAGATAAAGTTCCAAAGATCGGTAATTACATGCGATTACATTCCCACCAAGCATTACTATATTAGTTGTTGTTATTTTTGTTGTTGTTTCAAGTTATTTGCCGATTGCTGTTCGGCATTGTTGTTGTGCTTAGCTGGGCTCTGGTTTGTTTTGTTTTCGTTTACGTTTACGTTTTCATTTTCATTTCTTTAGTTTGGTTTTGTTTTGTTTTGCCGGCGCAAACAGGTAAACAAGCTGGTCGTCCGTCAACGGGAGACAAGCACCAGACAACATGGTTGGCCTACAAGCCCTTGGGTCTTGGCCAAAAAAAAAAGAAAACTAAAAAAACTAAATCCTAACTAGGAATTTACTATTATAATTAATCAAATTATTTAACACTGAAGTAATAGAAAATACTTAAGTTAAGTTTAAGTTTAATTAGGGGTTACCCCCTTCCTCACGAAGTCGGCGGTGCCTTGACTAGCCGAGGGTTGCTTAATTCCGACTTTATGATATCCCAATATTTTGCTTTTGCTTTCCATTTATGCCTGCCCTTATCATGGCCTTATTCATGTCATGGCCACTGCACATGCACTTGCAGGCGATTCTGCATGTGCCTACTTGTTTGTTGTTCATACAAAATTAATTAAATAATTAATTAGTACAGGTTCTTGGTGGTCACACATTCAAGGGAGTGCAACCTTTTGTTGGCCAGTGATAATAACGCGCATAACCATAACCATTATAGGCATTACTGGCATTTAGCTGGCAGCTGGCAAACCAACCGAATAAATCGTATTTACCAAACAATTACCTGGCACTTTTCGCGCCAACTGGAAGCGGCTCACTTCGATTCGCTGGTGACTTTGATTCGAATTTGATTCGAACATTTGCATTTGCATATTTGATACTCTTCGGTTGGCCCTCGCTGGAGGTAATTGGAACAAAGAAAAACGCGACGATTATCGATTACAAAGCAGTCGGGGGAGCCTTGGCAACGTAGAGTTGCACAATGGATCGCTTCGATCGCTTCGATCGATTGGATCGCTTCGATCGGTGGGCGGGGTCCCGAGGTCTGGGACTTCCCGTAAGCGTCGATTTAGCCCTGAACGAGGACGCTGGTGGGGGGGGGGGGATGGGTAAGGGCTCCCTAAGCGTACAAATTTCCCCGATTTCCGCCCCGGACGGCACTCTGGAAGCGAACTCGACTTTGAAGCGATCGCCGTTGTGCTTGGGTTTTTCACTATATCTCATAAGCATTGCGCTGCACTGAAAATAATTTGGGGGAAAATTACAAAATATTTACAAAATAATACTAGAAAAATGCAGTTTTAGGTCAATTTTTGTATCAACTATATAACTAAATATTCTGAAAAAAAAATATTGAGTAATAATAACACGATTTAAATTTAAAAATTATGCCTTTCCACCCTTCTATCAATAAAATATTAAAAACAAGATGAATAACCATCATACATTTAATACCAAATGCAAGCCGTTTTATGGTTCGCCTTGAAAATTGCGCTCTCTCCGCTCTCACAAAGTTGAGAGAGTAAAAATCTATAAATAGAATGCGCTTGCATGTGTGCGTATACATGTAGAATGCGTGAGAATACTGTCAGCTATCGCTGTCAGCGTATAAGTGAGCGGTTGGCTGCGCTCTCTCTGGTCTTTGAAGCAAAGAGAGAGAAAGAGAGAGATAGAGAGAGAGAGAGAGCCTGGAGCCAGCTCCAGAGCCAGCACGAACAATTCGTGTGCAAAAACAACATATGGCGGCGCTCAGCAACTTGTTGATAAAACCTCCTTTCTTTCGACCATAAAAAAAAAAGAAAGAAAATAACAGAAGCTACCGCTCTTGTCACTTGTAATTTTGGCTTAACAATACATTCGATTTTCGATTCCGAAACTACAGCACTAAGGAACACCAATGACCAGCACTGAAATGATGATCAGAAGTGTTCCAAAAGAATGGCATTCACTTCCGTTAGCAGACTGTTTCACCTTGGGCTTATAGTCCGTCATGGCATAGTGCAGCACCGGCTTCTGGGCGATATCCGTGCTCCGGCCCAGACCCAGGCAAGAGCTACGCAACTCCATCGGATACCGCAGACCGATGGCGAAGCAGTACATCAGCGACGGCTGGATGGTGATCTGTTTGCGCAAGTCTCCCGAATTCACCGAGAATCTATGGAATGAGTCCGAGCGACGCGTCTGCTCAATCTTCAGCGTCTGAAAGCGATGCAGGTAGTAGTCATGGAAGGAGATCAGGACAATCATTCCGTTGCTATCATTCGCGGCGTCGCTTTGCCACACGCTATAGGGCGTGTTCACCGGTGCCCGGTAGTCGCGATATAGTGTATACATATCGTGTGCCACATAGTTGTTGCAAATGAATTTCAATGTCACATTATGGGCATAGCTGCAGTCGCCCTTGTTGCCAGCACCGTGTATTTCGTGGCGACCAGCCAGCAGCAGGAGCAGAAGGAGGTGAACCCGCTGGAGGATCCCATTTTCGGTGATAATCATTCCTATAAATTTCAGTTCAAAATGTTCGAATAGGCTTAAGAGAAATTAATGTAACTGATTGAAGGGAAAAGCAAAGGGATATGCCCCGAAATACATAGTTATAAAAAACGTTGCTACATGCCACATCCAACAGCGAAAGAGAGGATTGTGCAGCTGAGCACAACGCTGAGAGAGCTTTGCAATTTGTCTCTCCCAATACAGTTAGGCGTAAGCACAACAGAAGCAACACAACCGAAGCAACTGTGAGGGAGAGACTACTCTCTTTAGTTTCTTGTTGTGCTCTTTGTGAGCAGTCATAATTAAAACCCCTTGAAGGTTAATTATAATAAAATAAAATACCTAATTAATTAGTTTATTATTAATTGAACCCAAAAATTGTTTCAAGTGTTTCAGCTTCTCGCTGCCAACTGGCCAACAAGTTCAATAAACTTGTTTGTCTGCTCAACTCGGCTCGGATTCGGCTCTGGGTTCGGTTCGGGTTTTGGATTCGTCCGTCATTTACTCGTAGACACGTTCTGCGACGAAAATGCATACCAGATGCACATAGAGAGAGATTCCATTTTGACCAAGTTAGAGTTTCGTTTCAGTTGGCCAAGAGTTTTCTTCTCGGCGAGACACGAGACGCGAGCCACATGCGAGTGTGGCGTAGGTGCCAAAGGTGGAGTGGAAAGCCCATAGAGTGGATTGTGGAATTTTTGCGATTCTGCGTTTTTCTGCGTTTCGTTTAAGGGAGTATGTAAGATAGCACACCACCCACATCTTTGTTTACTTCTCTATGTAGAAAAGTGTCTAGTTTTTTTTTTAGTTTTTCTTTTTGTTTGTGTGTGCGTTCTCTGTAATTGTTTGCCATGTTTCCAGTTTTCATTTTCCAACTGGAGATGGGCCACTAATTATTCAATTATTGCTCTTGTCGCGCTGCAATCGCAATGTGGCATCGATGTTGCAGCTGTGTCTGTGGCTTCTTCTAAAGAATATAAAAAAGACTAGAGAAAAAACTACAGAAAAACTAGAGAAAAACTAAAGAAAAACTAGCGAAAAACTCGAGAAAAACTAGAGAAAAAATTCAGAGCTAACACGCAATTCATGGCGAGAACAATGGCACTCGACTCCTCCACTCGGTCTTCGGAATCGGGTCAAGAGGTTGGGCTAGTCCCTCCCCCCCAAGAAGAGAAGCACGTTCTGACGGCATTGGCTTATTCATGCCGTTTACACTTTGTGGGGGGGCATAAAAAAACCGGGGCTGATAAGCAAAAAAAAAACAAAAAAAACTGTCCCAGACCTAGACTGAAACTTCGTCGCCCTTTTGGCAAAGATAATGGCAATTTATATATATACAGCCAAGAATCAAGAAAAGAAACCACTTCGCTGGAGATCGTAAAACAATTAACAAAACCCAGACCAAACATCAACAAATCATCATCATCATCAGCAGGCGAGTCGAGTCGGGTGTCCATGACTGTCGCAGTTATTTTCGGGCTGCCAATGCAATTGTTGCTAAACCGAAAACAATAATAATAATAATAATAACAACAACAAAAAACAGTGTTGTTAAATATTGGCAATCATGGTGTGTGTGTGGGAAGAATGGAGCATTAAATCCAACACCACCTAATTGCACCGACACTTGGCGGCTATATAATTGGTTATCTGACCACGAATATGAATGGAATGTTTTTGTTTTTCTTGAGCGGCGTTTTTCGTGCGAACTGCAGAAATTATAATGAAATCATAATAGTCGTGAACGCTGACTAACAAAAAGAGGGGCCCCTCTATTCCCCCCATAAAAAGATGTCTGACAAAAGTCACTAAAATAATCACCGACTGGCACGCACTTCGCACTGAAAGTATATATATAAATAGTTTTTAGATCGGTTTTCAATACTACAATTTGAGTGGGAAAATATTATATTGTATAAATAATTTAAAAAACTATACAAGTTGAAGGCTTTTTTTTATGCTACGAATTCCCTGCCATATGGAAAGTTCTATGAGGAGAAAGTTCCCTGCAGAGAAAGTTGTCTTTTCCACTTGCAAGATGCACGAAGAAGTCTTTCCAACATAATACTCTTTTTTATCGAATGCAAGAATATTATTTTATAATTAATATTAATATTATATATTAGCTCCTACATATATCCTTTGTTAAGTTTCTTCCCGCCCAGAACCCAATATACCCCAACACAGGTGATTGGTGATTTTTGTGATTGCGATAATTGCAGGGCTGTCTGTCTCTGAGTGCGGATTGTTTTGGTTGTCATTCCAGTTCCTCCACACTTAATCTTATCGCCATTAACCGTTTACCATTATTAACCTGGAAGGCAGTCAGGGCCGAGATATGCATCTTGGAGAACCGCCCGATGATGACAAAATCGATTAATTATCGTGTTTTTTCCTCCACTCTCTCTCTCTGTATCTCTCTGTGTGGCAGCACTCGGCAACGACAGCAGCTTTCTGGTGGCCTCCCTGCGCTATTTCGACGAGCAGCTGCTCCTGGACATTTTGCCACGTGCCTCGTGCCCGGGCGAAGATGAGGGTTCTCCGATGGACGAGTTCGCCGACCTGTTTACGGGTAAGTTTCTGCCGAGTTCCGGCTTCTCTAATCACGGAATGTGCTCCCGCCGATAACCAATAATCCAGTTGCTGTAAAATTCAATAAATTCCGGACATCTGAACTTGAACTTGTCCGTGAGCAATCTCCGTGTCCGCTTGGTCCCGTTGTCCGTTGATATCAGAATGGCGTGTTGATAACCGTAATGCAGTGGTGACCCAAATCGGAACTGTAGTGCAGTGTTTACGGTGGCCAGGTTCCGGACAGATAAACGAGAACCTCAACCTGACCGTTGTCTATTATTAGTTTTCTGCTGTCTCTTGTCCGTTGTAAGGTCTCTGTTATCCGTCAAGAGTTGTCGGTTGTCTGTTTTCTGTTGTCCCTGATATGTTGTCCCATGTCCGCTGGCAGGGATTCCTTTTTTTATTGTCCGTTCTCCGTAGCCAGTTGTCCGTTATCCGTTGTCTGTTGTCCGTTGTCCGTTGTCAGTTGTCCGTTGTCTGTTGTCCGTTGTCCGTTGCCTGTTGGCCGTTGTCTGTTGTCCGTTGTCCGTTGTCCGTTGTCCGTTGTCCGTTGTCCGTTGTCCGTTGTCCGTTGTCCGTTGTCC
>JAEIIU010045780.1:179-13813 GCA_018874675.1 Drosophila baimaii | reverse complement strand
TAACAAATTATCTGCAAGGGTATATAAACTTCGGCTACGCCCGAAGTTAGCTTTTCTTACTTGTTTTAAACTAATTTAAATAGGATATTATCAATATTTGCTTATATGGATTCTTTTAGAAAATGTTAAGTCATGTCTGCATATAAGGTTGAAAAACGTTGTTCACAGCACTGAATAATATACTTTTTAAGGAGTCTCCGAAGACTAAAAAATCTGCCAACCTTACCTCTTAAATCATGAGAGTGATAAAAGTACTTCTGACAGATGTATTTGTGCTTTAAGCGATAAAGACATTTATGTAATTCTTAAGTATGCGGACGAAATAAGCCAAAATCAAAAGCGCAATTGCTAAGTCAGCGAATATAGCATTAAAGCAAAGCTGCATAATTGATTAAGCTCATAAATAGTTAAAGAAATTTGTAGCAAGCACCTAAAGCAAGTAAGTACATATATGTATGGTTACAGGATGTGTACACGTGTATAGTTACAGAAATAAATATTGCTTAAGTCGTGCAATTCTGGCTGCTTGGGAAAATGTCAACGGGCGAGTATAACAAAAACAAGAAGGCCAACGGGACCAACAAAAACAACACGTCCTGGCACACACACACACACACACACACACACACACACACAATGGGGTGCGCACATAAAGATGTCAACTGCACATGCAATGTGCCACACACAACACAAAAGTTTGCTGTGCTTCTGCTCACAAATAAAATTTAATAAACGCCAGACAAGCGCTTTCGCTCATATTAAAACCCTTGCGACAATCAGCAACAAAGTCTTGACTTTGAAGCCGGAAAAAATTAATACGAAATTCAATAAAGTTTGTTTTCAGGAATTTCATATGTCAGCGCGCGCCAGGCTGAGGGCGGCAGGCCATGTGAGAGCGAAAACCATATCAAAGGATCTTTGAGTTTGCGAGGAAAGTAATAAGCAATGCTCCTCGGGGGCACTACCCATATGCGATCCTGCCCGAGTACCACAGGAATTACCCTCCTTCCCCTGCCTTGATGACTGAAATAATAATCGAAGTGCAAAAATCAAGCCACTACATTCGCGTATTTGGAGTGCGCATAAATGCCATTAAATTGATTGCAGGTTTATTAAATAGGTTCTCGCCGGCGACAGACATTTTCGAGAAAATCATTTCGCATTTGCCGGCAGTTCCTTCCCCCATCCCCCCGTCCACCCGCTGGAGGACGACTGTCGTGTAATGGACATCTCAAGGAGTAACTCGAGCAGACAGCCGATATATAGATAGGGATAGGGTGCGACAGGGGCCGCCGGCAGGGAGTACGCTTCCCCGAATTTTCATTTTGTGCTCGTTGCGCGATTTATGTTATTATTGATTGCGCACAACACGAAAACACACACAATGAGTGCAGCAGCAGCGGCGCTGTGTGCGCCGGGCGTTGTGTACTTGAACTCAATTGATTCAAGCAATTTAATATTCATTTGTGCGTGTAAATCAGATTTGCACATGCAAATACCCGAAATCGGCGGAATAATTGATTGAGCGAGAGCGCGCACACACACACACAGACGTGGGGGAGTCCCCACAATCAGTGCAAAAATAATTTGATAATTTTTATTTGCAAACGCGTTAACAGATTGACGGCAGGACTCGGCACATAAGTAGCTGGATCTCTTGGAGGGCTCTGGGGCACGTAATTAAATTTCCCGGCGTTGTACTCCGCCTCTGCTGGCCATTGATTTATTAGATTCGACCGCTGTACATTAATCCGCTTCATGCATCTCGACTCGGAATAATCAGGGCCTAATTTGATTGTGATTTATGGCGCTGGCAACCTTGGCAGAGCGGTGCAGCGCGGTGCAGCCGGAGGCGTCGTCGGGTCCTAGAAGGAGAGGCAACATAGCTTGCGGCTGACTTGCAATAAATTGCAATTATCAGGCCTTATCCTTAGCGCCTTGCCTTTGCATATATGTAGCTGATAACATTGGAGCTCCGCTAACAGAGCTGTGTTTAGTGCGCTCTCTCCGCTCTCGCTGTTAGCTGCCTTCCGGCGCTGTTAGCTCCGGTCTCTGGCCTCGCGTCTGTTTATTATCTTGAGGAGGAAACTATTTTCGGCGAACCATCAATATGCATGAGGGAGGGAGAGGAGGGAGGTGGGGAGGTGGCCCGCAGGCCATGCATAGCTGTAGTTATTATGTATATTACGCATACGCAGTGTTATCATAGCAAATGTTGCTTATTGAAAATTATGAGCATGACTCCTCCGAAGCTTTATTTCCATTTTCATCCCAGCACACTCGCACACACAGTGCGTTCCGAGCACTTAGAGCATGCCAGTTGGGGTTGTTGATTATGGCTAAAACAATTCGCAAACAGACCCCGGAAATGGAATAACTAGACCAGTTTGATGTGGAATTTAATTACATCGCCGTTGAGCTTAGTCCTGGCTGGTGATTAAATAACGTTGTACTTATATTTAACTGCTCTTCGAATCAGTAACCGTTCTTAGTGTTAGGCATAGAGGTAAAAGTATTAGGGGTTTTAATAGAAGTATAAAAAGGTAAATATATGTGAAAGTATTTAGAGTATATAAAGTAGGATTATAGGCTTATCGATAATAAAAGTCTTATATGATTTATCGAGACAAATGTCGACATCAATATGATCTCGAAAATATCTTTGATATATCGAAGTATGACTAACGCTCAAAGTAGGAAATATAGGTCGCTAATGCAATTAAAATTGAAATTTTAAGCATCGATAAATACAGCATTTAACTTTAAAGAATATATATAAAAACGATAGTATCAAATATCCAAAAATGTTATTCAATATATTTATTTTTGTTTTTACGACTATATTTAAAACATCTCTAAAGTATTTTGCATAAGTTTCTTATATTTTAATCCAACAATGAAAATTAAAACTAAGCTTAGGCCGTTCTTAGGCACAGTTCGATATATCCACCAAAATATCGAATTATAGCGCATATATCGACAAGTTAAAATATCGAAATATATCGATACAGTATTAATATATCTATATTTTCTGCCATACCTAATATCATTCCTATTCCTGTTTCGAATTTGCTAATTTTAGTCTAGGTCTAATTAAACCCGCTTTCGACGGGGACACCTCTGACATGGCTCTATAGTTCTGTTCCTCACTGTTTGTGGTATATGTGGTATATGTATGTATGTATATACACACACACGCCAGTGTTTATGTGTGGCAATTTATGCGCCACCAAAACTCCACTAATTTCTCACAGCCATATCCTGCGACTGACTGCGACGCCACCCCTCTCACGCCATTCGCCCTTTTCCGGATCCTGGCTTGTAGCTTTCCTGCTTCCGCCCCGTGTGCACAGCGCCCGAGAATAGCTAGCTTTATTTATTTGCCTGTATTAAATGTCCTTTTTGGCAGTGATATCCCCGCCCGCCGGACAGAAGCCGAACTATTGTCTGGCTGCGGGGCAGTGACTGTGTTGGCCCATGCTGCACGGGACTCTCGATGGGGCCAAGGACGAGAAGCTCCTGGCCCGCATATGCATTATCTCCGGCATCTCAAAAGTATACATAGTTGTTGGCAGGTAAACTTTCGCCGTTTCACGTGGCTGACGCTGATGACTTTTCCTCCATTTCCCTTTGTGTCATTATCTTTTGATTATTTCATTTCCTCCGTCGCACTGGCGGCCACAGAAATAAAAACAATTTATATTTTCCTTTGTGGCCGCTGCGGAGCCCTCAAGTGCCTGCCTGCCTGCCTGCCTGGCTACTTGCTGTTGTCTTGGCAAATTATGAAGAGCGTCAAAGTCGCCCCTCTAAGCCAAGTTAAGGCCAGTCGGACTAGTAGGTTTACTCCACTGCCACACCCACTCCTGCTCCCAATCTCGATCCCAGCCAGCTTTGGGCAACCTTTTCGTTTAGCCAGCAATCAACTTTGGCAACTCTTTCAATTTGTTTGGCAGGCGTGTGTGCGAGTGCGAGAGCGAGTGTGTGTGCGTACGTGTTCCCTGATCCTGTTCCCTGTTCCCGGTTCCCAGTTCCCTGTTCCTGTAGGTGTGTTCGGGGGCCTTGAGTGACTTCTTGTTTAGTTGGCAGTTTTCAAAACATATCCAGCCAACTTTTTTCCTACCCAAATTGCTTACAAAGTGTTTTTCTCGGGCCGGGTTTTTATTTTTGGGTCGCAGCAAATAAATGGCTAAGCAGTAAATCTTTGTCGGTTTAGGTTATTGAATATTTCATGCCCGAGTTGATTTATTATTTATTTCTTTTTAATGCCCGCCGAAGGTCAAGAAAACAGTTCGTTTTCGATGAACCCGTTTTATGGTCATTATTTGGGCCGACGGAGAGTCGGGCATCGCCCAAGGCAGCCCCATTGTCCGTGCAGCGGAAATGCCAGCTCCGATTTTCGCCGTCCCTCCTTTTGTTTGCCTCGGACCTGGACACGGGACAGGACCAGGACCAGGACCAGGACCAGGACACTGACCGGCCTCAGAGGGAGGGAATTAGGGGGAGACAGCATAATTAGAGCACGGCCGCCACTCGGCGTTGCAAGCCTAATGAGTTCGGTTCGGCTTTTAACGTTGCGTTTGATGGCAATTGCACGGCGTGGCGCATTGTCATCGCGATGCCAAAGGGAGTCACCGAAAAAATCTCTGTGGCCCCCTCCATACTCAATAATGCACGGCACCGCCACAGTCACAGCCCCCAATCCCTTTGCCTGCGCCCTTAGTTTGCCGTTGTGGCAAGTGGTCGGCGGTGGGCGCAGGATAGGGTGACTCGGTTGGCAAGGACTCGTATTCTGTGTGTTTTCACTTTGTTTAGTTCTTAATCAGCTGTTTATCGTTAAAGATTTGTCTTTTCTCGTTCCTTATATCATATTTTCTCTCACATGACCACCCATTCATCCATCCTATTTTTTGTTTACTGGTACTTATCGATTATCATAGAGCTCGCAAGGTTGGTCCTCCTTTTACTAAAAGTTTGCAACATCCCGGATACCCACGGACTCGACTAAGAACGGAATCAAGGAAACATGTCTTAAATTATCTCTCTTAAGGCCTCGTTTGACTGTATTTGGATGGTAGCTGAACAGAAAATAAATAAATTAATAAATACAAATATATTCTCTTCCGGTTAAAGAGCGAGAGCAGATTTCGGTCCCTTGTCGCCGCTTGCTTAGCGGAAAGAACTTTGGCACTTGTATGTAAGTGACTGTTTTCTCCGTCTCCGTCTAGGTATAAGCCAGCAATACAAAAACAACATTGAGTAGCGGAAAAGAGATAAGCATTCTGAGAGAGCGTCGCATTTTGTCTCTCCGAATACAGTTAGGCGTAATTACAACAGAAAGAGAGAGAGAGAGGTCGAATGTTGCTTATATTACCTACTCCTATTCGAAAGAAATTACAGTTCTTAAGTTTAGCATTACTATATTTACAATGAATTTAATTATTTTAATGTAGATCACAAGCTGATTTGTTTCCAGGAAACAGATAAACGCACAAATAAACTGTAAACGGAAGCAGCTTGTTGTCTGATTTCGACATTTAGTTTTTATACTTTTCTCGTTCCAAGCGACCCACCCTTTTGCTGTGGGATACCGCGTCAGATTGGCAGGACGGACGAGGGAGGGCAAAGCCAAAATCCGTGACTGCCGGCCGCCACTCGGTGCGCTCCGTGGGGCTTTTGCCTGTCCACAAAGTGCTTCCTGCAGCCGGGCTAGTCTGCAGGATATCGAAGTCAGTCCCAGGACAACGCGTGGGTCGAAAAAACGGGTGCACAGCCAAGTCCCCCCTCCGCCCACCGTTCTTGCGGAACCCACTCCGCACCCGTTGCTGCTGCAACAGTTATTATGTTTGCATATCTCGGGAAACTTCATGTATTTTGCTTTAGTTGGCCTGTTAAATATTAATAAATCTCTCTCTCGCTCAAAGCTGGCCTTTGCATCGAAAAACGCTTTCCAAATGCTGGCAAAAAGTTTTCTGCTACAATGGCTGCTGTTTCTGGTTTTTTCGAGTGTGTCTGAGGGTGCCCGGGTGTGTTTGCATTTCTCTGGATGGATGGATGGGTGCTGTGTGTGTCTGTGTGTCTGCTCGGGGTCCTTATGTAAATCGGTCGTTGTTCCTTTTAGCACTCTTCCCGGGCTCCCTTGTTTTTTGCGCTTCCAAGTGTTGAGTGTTTTGTTATTGAAGCATATTTTCCTCATTTGTTCTCGGGCTGCACTCGCTCACCCCGCAAGCCTCGGCAGGATCCCTTGAATTGTTGTTAGTTAAACAACGATACGGCGACAACGGGGCGAAGGCTCCGCTCCTGAGGTGTGTGTAGAACTTTCGGTCCCGAGCCCTTTCACGGCGGGGGGAGACCGAAAAATAAAAGGCTTAATGCTTGTTACTGTGCCCGCCATCCGTGGGCTGGCCCGGCACAATTGGTAGGCGCTGTATTAAAAGTTTTACGGGCTTAAACTTTCGCCAACAAAC
This sequence comes from Drosophila baimaii, assembly GCA_018874675.1. NCBI lineage: Eukaryota > Metazoa > Arthropoda > Insecta > Diptera > Drosophilidae > Drosophila > Drosophila baimaii. The sequence continues at coordinate 7,349 of JAEIIU010045780.1, read as the reverse complement.
TTGTGGCAGTCGCATAAAATGTTTCTACTACCTCTGAGCCTAAAAGTATGCACATGGCCCCCCCCCAAACCCTTTCTGCCTGCCAATCGCCCACGAACTCATACACGCGCCGCCAACAAAGCCAAGTTAACACACAATTGCGCTTTTGCATATTTGCGCCCTGCTGCAAAGCAAACAAAATTCCGCGCACCAAATCAACAGGAGAGCGCAGCCGGAAGGGTGGCTAGGGGGTGGGAATACACCGAACCAGGTCAAGAGCTGTTAACTTGAAAATTACACAATTTGTGCATTTTGTAACGGAATTAGCCCGTCCATTTGCAGAGGCATTAAAGTGTTGCCAAGCACCCAGTGGGAACACAGAGGCAAGCCGCCGGAGTGCCAACAAAAACTTGACTGATCACTCCGGCCACCTAAATACATATTTGGGTATTAGCCACAATATTTTGTGTACTCGAAAACTGCACTGTCCGAGGTCGGGGAAGAAGCATTGGCTAAATGACAGCACCGGCCGAGAGAGAGTGTCTCATAATTGCTGGCAGTAATTAAGCAAAGTGTGGAAAGGAGTGACCAACACTTGGCAAATACAAATACCCTTTGGGGCGACGACGGTGACGCGGACAAAAGGGCGAGCCGGACGGGCAGGACGAGCCGGACGAGATTTGTTTGCCCCTGCGGTTGTTGACCGAGCCAACGGAGGTCCTGCACAAAGGTCCCCAGAGCCCGTGACCAACGAACTGCTGGCTCGGTCCCCAGTCGCCGAGGACTCACTAAAATATAAAGTCCGTCGTTGGCTTACACTCGGCGCAATGGGATTTGAGTAGCGGCACAGTTAGGACCCCGAAAAAGCAGACACAGTGAGAGGCCTAATAAAATCTAATTTATTGAAAACGGATTTCGATATACACTCAGTCTGATTGGCATTTAAGTATGGATTGTACATTCTTTTTGGTTAATAGGCTCCAGTTAATTGATGAAATGGAAAGTTCTCTGAAATGAACTCTGGAAACCTTTGATTCAACAACGATTTCTGCTCATTTGGATCTTATGAGCAGAGCCTTTTGTTTTTTCTTTGAAACTATTTCGGGCTCTTTCGAATGCCAAACTTGAGCCGCCCGGGGCCCAGTCAGTGGTCGGTGGTCGGTGTTTGGTGGGTGTGTGCGGCAGATGAAGATTAATTTGTGTGTTCAACTCTCGGATGCCACTTCAAGACTCGCCCGGCACAAAGGCACAGTCACGGCCATCAGCTGCTCATCTTGGATCTCGAAGCTCTAAGCTGCCTTCCACAGCACAGTGGGGCGAAACCATCAACCTTCAAAACTATCATACTAAGCCATAAGTTTTGAGCCTCAGGTATGATATGTGAAAGATTTTAACCACTCCATCCAAGAGCAAGGGGTGTATGGATGGAAGAAAATATAGCATATCGATACTGTATCTTTGCTTAACAATAAATCAATATTTTAATGCTGTGATATATTTACGATATATCAATATTTTATTTGATATGCATCTGGATATCTATTATTGTAGGAAATAAGTATAAGGAAGTTATTTTTTCCAATAGAAATTATGTCGCTTCCGCGCGAGATTGTGTCGTTTTTTGACGGAGAGTATATGTCGTTTTAAAACGATAAAAACTAGCTGTCAGCCATTTTAAGTAGTAAAAAAAATGTATTTGCGAGTTTATGTCGCATATTTATCGATTATATCGATAAATATCTATTTTTAACGTAAAAATGTTGTATTTTTCAAACCTTATATTATCGTTATTTATTTTTAATTCGACATTTCTCGATATTTAAAATTTTTATATATCAAACCTTACGATATCAAACTTTTGAATATTTTTATCGATATATCATATCATACATCATAGAAAAATCCATACTATGGAACCTATAGTACTTGGCACCACTTGAAGGTTAATTTCGAAAACTATCATACTTTCAAAGGCGAAGCTTCACTATTATGGATCTCACCCACTGTGCACCGCCTTCTGGTTGGCCTAAGGTAACAGACACATCAGCCACACGGAGGTGCCTGGGTAGGGGCTGGAGGCAGGGATGGGGATGGGGATGCGGCGAGGATGGAACAATGGGGAGCAAAGCATTTGTGAGATTCTTGTTTGGGGCCCAGACACGCTGCCAAATGAATGATGAATGCTTATAAACGAGCTCGAGGGCGTCGAGCGACCTTTTCGCTTGCACATGGCCTGCAGGTGGGCGTGGCCCAGGTGCTGAGCCATGCATATTTATTTATGAAGCTGACAAAGGCCACCGTTTAGCCGGGATCAGGGGTTACGGCCGCTGGGCACGCGTTCGCTGGCCTTTGCATACACATACATATAATATGTGAACCCGTATGCTCGATAATCCAATAAGTTAATTATTGTGACGCTGGAAACTATCAAAGGAGTTTGTTTGCCGGCCCCAGGCTCTAAACAAATAAGCACGTGTCCTCAGACAGTGTCCTCCTACTCCTCGTCCTCTTTCAGGACACTTGAAGCGAGGGAGGAAGGGGAGTGCATTCTGCAATAACTTAACCCGAGTCTTTTTGACCCAATTGCGGCTGTGACACATCTTAGAGAAATTAAACCGCCTGCCTTAGGAAGTCTTACGTGTGTGTGTGTGTGTGTCGGTGAGTTCCCACACTAATTAATGCGACACCTGCCTCATGTCACGTTCCAGTTAGGTTTTTGCCGTTCGCAGATTTAATGAATGCAAGCGCTTTCAATTTTAATCCGCAAAAGCCGCAAAACTTTGGCTAGCCGCCATCATTAGCCGTTGTCAGGCGCCAGGCGTCAGGCTGTCATTAAAAATGGCTTAAATGACGGGCCTGCCCCAGCACGTGTTCGGTTGCAAAAACCGGAAATGGGATGGCCAGGACCCTCGGTTAGTTGCGCCATTTCAGCGGAGAGCGACCACGGAGTGGTTCGGTTACAGCTTACAGCCGCTTTAAGGCCACCTCCAAGGTTTCCTGGATACGGATAGCACATAGTATCTGCAAATATAGTCCGCTAAGTTCAGGAATCATCAAGGAATAGAGGCGTGGCTTACGCCCCAGATGAGGGACGGACCCTGCACAAGGCATAAAGGAGAATGGGCAACGGTTCCATTAGCGCCCGGAATCGAAGCAGAGGCAGTGAAATTTAAAAGCGCCATTTGCCTTTTGTTCTCCAACTTTCTCCTTTCGCTCTGCATTGAAATGCACTCCCGCCCGCCCTTCTTTGTGCGGCTCACTGGGGTTATGCCTGCGGGCCGATGCTTTTTGAAGGAGCCGGGCTCTAATGCAATATGCCATGCCGTACTATACTATATAGTAGTGCTTATATACATAAACCCGGCTATGGCGGTCCGGGCTTGCACTTGTGTTTGTGTAACGAGGTCACTGCTTTGGGACAAAAGTTGTCAACTTGAAAATTACACATTCTGGAAATCAGCAAAAAAAATATGTGGCTCGTGCGAGGGCGGGCCGGGGCGTGGCCAAAGCCAACATATCTTTGGCTTTGGCCCTGCACGGCAGCCAACTGCACAACTGTTGCCTTTATTTCGGCTTATCAGCCTGTAAAATGCGCAATTCAAATGCAAATGTGCAGCGTAATTAAAAATGTGCATTCCCCGGCCCCCTGGCCCCCTGGTCCCCCCGTTCTGACAGCGATATGGCCGGGCAGAGCCAATTTAAATATAGTCGTACACACACACCATACGCTCTACGTAGCTGAACGCCGAATGTGTGGAATTTAATTAGCTGAGGGGACCTTCGGGTCCTGCACAGTCCTGCGCGGCTGCTGCTTGCCATAAAAATAATAATAATAATGCAGAAAATGAACTCGGGTCGGCAATGCGGTTGGGTCTGAAATGCGAGGCGGCAGTGCCACCGCTCCCTGCCCTGGCCGGCTTCCTTTCATCGCTCTCGGTTTCCGCAAATCGCTTTAAGCCAAACTATTCATTGCCCCCTAACCGGGAAGAGCTTTCCACCTGAAAGGGCCGCTCTAAATATTCAATTTCACACGTTCCATCAGCATACCGACCAGCTCGCAACACACACAGTAACAGCCATCATAATAGCACCGAACTAATATACATTTTTTTTAATTGCAAAAATATACTAGGAATCGGTTAGACTTAGACAAATATCTTTATTGGCTAATAATGAAAATAAATTATAAAACTGGCAAGCCGTTGTAATACCTTGCGAAAAGGTATCTTTTACCTATATCTCTGCATATATATTTATATCCCTGACATCGGAAGCAGTACAATTTAGTAATTATTAAAGAGTTTTGTCGAATATCTCAATATTTCAATAGTAATAATATATCTAGCACATCCTTTAGGAATGATTTATATCAGCGGTGCCCAGGCAATCCATTGACAAGTTACTATTGCCTTTGTGTGAGTAAGACCGACACCACACGAACGTTTACACAGGCAGAGCAATTTGGTGACTTACGAGTCGGGCCAGTGGGCAACACTGCTTTATATTTATATAAGGTTATACTTTAGCCTACACAGAGAAAATTAAAATTCGGTGAGATCTCCCAATGTAAAGATTTTTGTACCATTTCTGAGAACTCTTAAACTAGTCTACTCGTCTAGTATTTTATACTACCTTTGGGTAAGAAAGATCTCAAATGTAGTTATTTTTCCTCAAAGTATTTTTGCTTCTCACCCAATGTATAATTTTTATTTTGTGTAGGCTTGGCTAGAATATTCTAGGGACTTCTGATACAAAAAAACAAAAGCAAAAGGTCACCCTATGATCAGATTTCGGGACCTCCAGCTGGCAGATCTCAATCCTTAGCACCAGGGTCTTTTCTTAATTAAACTGCATCAAGATAACTCCCGAAAAGTGGAAAAAAATTCATTTTCCGGTCCTCTAATGGAAGGATCGTAAATTTCCTACTGAGCGTGTTTTTTTGACCGAACAGGAAGCCCAGAAAATACAGGAGAATCATACTTAAAGATACGTACACATTTATGTATGTACAAAGATTATTTGCTATTACATTAATGTTCATGTGATCATTGTGTTTTCGTTATAAAGAATAATTTTGATGACTAAAAAAATGTGAATTTAGATTTAAAATACAAAATCAAGAAGGGTGTTTGGATGAATATTATTACAATAGGAGCACATAACCAACTAGATTTTTTATTTTGACCTCATCTGTGCCCTATCCCCTAGCAGCTGTCAGCCGGGGCTGGCCACAAAAATCGGCTTGTCGCAGCCGGCAAATAAAGTCGCACATATTTTCAAATAAAGCTGCTGTTATCACAAATTGACAGCAAAGTATTGTGCGGCCAACTACTTTGGCCCAGCATGGGTTGTGGGCTGCGGCAGCGGGTGTGGGTGTGGGTGTGGGTGCGCGTGTTGGTTAGGTCTTGTTCCCAAAATGGCCAAATGGCCAAATGGCTTTGTGCGGTCAGGCAACGGGAATAGGGCGCCGGGCAGGGCGGAAGGGAGTAGGAACGGAAGGGGACGCGACTTCCGCCTCCGGTTACACATGCACAGCTGGAAAGTAGCCTGCGGTCGGCTGTCACTGCGATGATTGCGCTGCACACACCCATACACCCCCACACACACTGGCACAGGCGCTGGAACAGGCACCCCTGAAAAACCTAATAAAGCCACAATATGAACGGCCGGATTCGGCCATCGCGATGCGCTTTATTTAACAATATTAAACAGCCAATCTGCCGCTGGCAATTTCCGCATTCGTATTGCTTTGTGCGGCCTGTCACTTCAGTTCACATCGACTAAGGGATAATACAAACCATTTTCAAAGCAGCTCCCAAGGCACACAGACTCCAAATTCCAAAACGTACGAGCGCAGGGCCCCATCGATTCTTTAGTCTCCAAGTCGAAAGTCACCTTTACCGCGAAGCCAGGCAGCCATGGACGGAGGGGGTGACAAGCAGCGGACGGTGCACTTCCTGCTCAGCCAGGAGAACCGCCGGCGCGTGTATACCCATCGTCGTTCTGCCATTCCTGTCCGCTTTCCTGCTCCAGGACCAGAGCCCGTCTCAGACGACGACGGTGTCCCTGGAAGGGCAAGACTTGCCTTGATCATGGCCGAGCTTTCCGAAGACTCTGGCTTCGAGTCGGGCAGCGAGGGTGAATAGAAGTCCGGCTGTCAACTAGCTATAACGAAGCGACTCCGAGGTCCGAAATGCTACGCTGAAGGAGGGCAGACTTCTAAAACTCCTAAAACCTAGGCGGCAGTCGGATCCCGCCTACGGGCTCTGGTGAGGCGGCTACCGGCTTCCTTAGAGCGGCAAGGACAAAAAAAGCCCTGCGAAGATGCCCAATCATTGTTTGAAATTCAGCGAAGATCATAAAATTCCACGGAGGAAACTCGAAATAAAGTGTTTGCTTCCTATATGAAAACTAGCCTAACAACCATTTGACATGAACAAATCCAAATGTTTTGTAAAATTATACGTTATTTAAGGTGAAGCAGTCGAGTTTTTTTCTAAAAATACTAATGCCAATGACCTTATAATAAGATGCATAACGCCCTTTTAAGAGAACGGCTACCCCTCTCTATCTGTCTTTCAGTCTTTTTGGAATAATTTCAAGAGAGCCTGCTCCGAGCTATCATGATACAATTGAGTGAAAAAAATGAACGTATGGCGTTACTCATCTTGAAGGATATATTGCCTTTGATCCAGCCCAATCGGCCTTAAGATTCTCGAAAATGATTATTCCGATTGATTTTAAAATAAAAGCTCTAATAACAATATAATACATGTAAAAGTATCATTTTGGATAGACCCACATCTGTCCGAGTGCGAGTTCAACGAGATGTGGTTAGAAGAACTATATTGTGTAATAGCTCTCATGTTTATCACCTCATTCTACTCAAATTTTACGTTAATCATGATTTTGGGGGGCGGCAGAGGCTTCAGATACTCGACTGCAGCAGCACCAGAAGCACCAGCAGCAGCCACCGCCAGACTAGCACCGTCCTTGATCGCTAACCATGCCTGCATCGCCCCACGTTGGGCGCCAGATGTAGCGAACTGATGCATCAGTGGACGGTCTTGTATGGAGAAGGCGGCCAAAAATACTTCCAATAGAGATATCAGCTTGAAATTTTTTCTGCAGCTAAATAATTCCATATTAATGCTATATTTATATTATTGGCACGTATATAAGCTTTATTTT